>CM062297.1:324153863-324399631 GCA_031216915.1 Pictodentalium vernedei
AAATTATTTTTAACCATCAAAATTTATCCACAAGTCTTTGTCTTGTTCCATAAATTGTAACAAAGCAAATTGTTCAAGACAAAATAATTTCTGTCCAAAGGTAATATAAAGTATAGCCACAGATAATGAGGCTTTTTAGTCATACTACTGGCACTTTGGAATGAAGACGAAATATGGGCTTCCACAGGGTTCATACAGCTCTTGAAAAACCCTTGAAAATGAGTTTTTTCTTGAAAAACCCTGGAATTTGAAATTAGCCCTTGAGAAACCCTTGAACTTTCAGAAATCTCTTGAAAAACCCTTGAATACCAAGCTATTTTCTGGGCATTGTAAATATATGTGTACTCGCCTTTTACTTGTTTGTTGCGCTCGTGTCACTCAGTTAAAAAAAAAATTTAAAAAGTATGGAACGTTTTACCAAGATTACTGTAACACAGGTCACACTTTGGGTACCAGTACTTCCTGACTTCCAAAGTCAGATCTGTGTCACATGAATCTTAGATTTTTAGAGCTCATACAACAAGCTGAATAGTATATGTAGCCCTTGAAAAAAAGAAGAAGCCCTTGAAAAACCCTTGAAAAACCCTTGAACTTTGTGAGCAAATTTTTGTATGAACCCTGTTCCAGCACTTTACCAATTAATTAGAAATAGTCAGTATCAGAACCATTCCATCAATTTTTGGAACTTTATTAGACAAGTTGAGGTGGGGATGTCCAGGCCTGAATACCTCCCTCCCCCCCCACCCCCACTAAAAAAACATGGGAACATTTTGGGTCAAGTTGAAGTGTCGCAGATATGTTTTTACCTGTGTCGCCAGAGGCAGAGCAGGTCTAGTAACCGCTCGACTCCGCCCGTCCGTCAGTCTGTCAGTCCGTCAGTCCATCCGAAACACTTTTTCCGTCAAGGTTTTCTTGGCTTCTATGAAAGGGAATGATTTTATATTGGGTCTGCTGCTTCATAATGATGAGTTGTATTGTGTAAGCAATTTTCAGATCTGCCGTGCAGCCACTTCCAGTTTGCCGATACTTTGAAATTTTACTGTACCCACTGAACATTGAAATTTTTCGTCAAACTTTTCTCGGCTTCTATGCAAGGGATTGATTTTATATTTCTTCTGGAGCCTGATAATGATCAGTTGTATCGTGTATGCAATTTTCAGATCTGCTGTGCAGGCACTTCCTGTTTGCCTATTCAATTGCATGCAGCGACGCAGGTCCAGGCCTGGTATTGGTCTTGGCTTGTTCAGACATAGAAAGGGATGGGAAAATAATGTATATTTCTTTTTGAACTTCTTCAGGAAAGTTAAGGTAATGTTGGCCTCAATATATTACCCCCACCCACTCAAAAAATATAGCAATTATTTGGAAAAAATAAAAATATTTTATTTACACCTTTACCCAACCATAACAAGTCCAAACAGTTGCTGCAAACATCATACGGATGTCTGTGAGTTTGACAAGGTGTGTGGGTTGTAGGACTGGTTATCTTCCCCAACTGCCACCCATGTAAAAATATATACACAACATAGAAGAAGTTTTGTTTATTCAATGCTTTAAGTTGAAATGTCATAAACACTCCAGCACTCGACCAATTAATAGGAAATAGTAAGTATCAGAACCATTCCATCAATTTTTGGAACTTTATCAGACAACGTGAGGTGGGGATGTCCAGGCCTGGATACCTCCCCCCCTCGCCAACTAAAAAACATGGCAACATTTTGGGGGGTTTTCGTCAAGTTGAAGTGTCACAAATATGTTATTCAGACCAAGAAAAGAGTGGGAAAATAATGTATATTTCTCTTGGGTATGTAGCACTGCAATCACAAAAGCAATTTCTTTCTCATATTGCATTCTGGTCACAACACACACCACTGGGTCAATATTTCCAGACTTAATAATTACATTTCTAATGACATTTAATGAGTTTTTAACCATTGTTCAGGGAAGAACTTTTTCAGAGTTTTCTTGGATTTTAGAGATTTTTTTTCTCACTGAATATGTTTATTTTTTCTTTATTCTTTTATTTTTTTATGCTTCGAGTGCAAGATAATGATGTCTGTAATTTAGCAAAAGCTTTCGTGCCTCCAGTATTGAACATTTAAAGCCTAAAAAAGTTAAAAATTTGTTTCTGAAGCCCTCCTGCAAGTTCCTTTTGTCTGCCACATGCTCTGTTTTTATAACCTTTGTAAACTTAAAAAATAAAAATTCAATGGTTTATGTCTGATATTTTACCCAAATTAATAAAATTTATAAATTTGTCCCATGAGTGCAACAAGACTTTGCAATGCTTTAGCATTGCAAATTGCAAAGCTTTCTTGAACTCAAGGGACAAAATACACCATCACCCATGCTATTCTGTAAATTATGAGGCCTAAAATATAAAACAAACCAAGAACATAAACTTTTTAAATAATTACAAAATAAAAAATAAAATACAAAACCACCTGCCCACATGCAATTTTACAAAAAATAGCCTGAGAAACAGAAGATCTACTTTGTGGGGCCTTAGTTTGTTATCTTTTAAGTTTAATAACTGTATTAAGACTATATATTTTAAGAGTTTTGACTTCCAGAATTTTTTTTATGGCCTGGGCTCATGCCTGATTGTTTGAATAAAATTTTGTAATTGAATACTTAATAATATCAATATCATGAGGAATTATTTTTGAAGTGGACACTTTGCCTTACAGCATATTGCTTTATCCCTTTACCCAATCCACAGGATATCAAAATTTTTTATTTTAATTTTAAACAATTTCAACGAAAACATGTCATGTGATGCCTCATCAGAATGAGCTTGAGGGCTTGTTCTAATGATGGGTCACATGATATATGGTTTCATTGAAACTGAGTAGATGCAGCCATTTTGTTAGATAATGCGTTAACAGTGTTATTGAGGCCCTACTAGAAGCTTTTGCTTGTTTCTCAACCCACTTACTAGTAGCCATCTCTTATCAAGTTTCGGATTGAGTGATGTATAGAATCTTCATTTCATTGCCACTTTATAATGAAATTGACAAACTCTTCCTTTTACATGTATAGTGAAATGTAGAAACTCGTCCAGAAATTTAGACCTGAACCAAGGCTTTGGCTCCGTCTTGTTCGAATAATGGGTCACATGAAATATGGTTTTTGTTGAAACTTTTGTAAAAAAATTTTTTTGCCAACTGATAATTTCGAGAATTACATCCACAGATGCGTCCATTTTGTTATGTAACTCATTAACAGTGTTATTTTCGACTCTACTAGAAGCTCTTGCTTGTTTCTCAACCCACTTACTAGTTGAGCCATCCTTTATCAAGTTTCGGATTGAGTGATGTATAGAATCTTCATTTCATTGCCATTTTATAATGAAATTGACAAACTCTTCCTTTTACATGTATAGTGAAATGTAGAAACTCGTCCAGTAATTTTGGCTTGAACCAAGCCTTTGGCTCCATCCCAGCCTAATTTACTGAATTTTTTTCATAAATTTTACTGTAAGTTGTGGACATGTTTTGAGATTTTTTTTATGTCTGGCCACCCTCTTATGGAAAGTTTTTTGCAGGGTCTTTGAAAGCCACATTGACTGATCTCATTTTGAATCTGCAGAAGGTATTAATCCTTTCCGTTTCAAGTGTAAACACTTGGGATGTTCAATTGTTCATTCTCATAAATTAAACAGCAGTTCTTAAATTTTGTAATGAATTTGTGAGCAATATTGTGTATCTAGACCGTTTTATTTTCACTTGGTAATGATGCTGCTGAGCCAGACTGTCTTCCATTTAGCCAGACTCTCTTCTGTTTAGGCCACACAAAGTAGATCTTCTGTTTCTCAGGCCATTATTTGTGAAATTGCATGCGGGAGAGCTTTTTTTTATTTTATTTTTTATTTCAGTAATTACTTCTTAGCCATCAAAAGTTCATGTTCTTGGTTCAAGTTTTAGGCCTCATAATCTACAGAATAGCATGGGTGGTGGTGTATTTCATCTCTTGGGTGCAAGAAGGCTTTGCAATGCTAAAGCATTGGAAAGCCTTCTTGCACTCAAGGGACAAATTCATCAGTTTTTTTTAACTTCGGTAAAATATCAGACATAAACCATTTAATTTTAATTTTTTTAAAGTTTAAATTGGTTATAAAAAGAGAGCATGCGGCAGCCATAAGGACCATGCGGGAGGGCCTGAGAAACAGATTTTTTATTTTTATAGGCCTTACTTTTATTTATTCTAGCCAAGAGGTTTGCAAGACTGCAAAAGGCTAAAGAAGTTTTGGGAGATTCCGAGACAAGGGAGAAGTATGACAAGTGGAGGAGATCTGGTATTGTTATGTCTTATGATCAGTGGTGTGGGTTGAAAGACTCAGTACACACAGTAAGTAATTTAGCTAGTACAGACAGGCATTTTGTGTGGTGTCAGCTGAATATTAAGTATGGCCACTGTGGACTGGTCACTTTCCTCGGGTGGGCAATATTTTCACGGATGCAATAATAATAGATTCCAAAAACTAATTATAGGAATAATAATCAAAAATTTAATTAATGAAGCACTGGGTACAAGCCGGTGCTTCGTTAAAAGTTTTCTGATGATAATTTTTATTGCCTGGTAAATGCATGCATGAACATCACTGCCCATATGTGGATTATGACCAGTTCATGGTGATTGTACTGTATTTCACATTTCCAATTGGATCCAAGCTTGAAATTTTCCAGGTTTCAAACATTTGAATTCTCGGTTACATGATGTAATCTTAACCAAATACTGATGTTTAGCACAGTTTTAATCCTGAAAGGCCTAATTCTGACTTTAATCAGAATTTGTTCTGCAACTAAACAGTTGTCGCAACAGGCAGTCTTTAGGTAAACTTGTAAGTCACATTTGTTGTGCCTTGACAGTCGTTTCTAGGTAAGTCTTGGTTGCCTATATAGGCAGCTGAGACTTTCCTAGATACAACTGTAAAGCTATAGGATGTAGACCCTCACAGGATAGCAAAAATGTATAAAAATGTCCAGCCTGTTAAAGGGACAATGAGCTGCAAGTTTGAAAAAATATTGACTCGCAGATTTTTCTTGTATGTGCAAGAGCATGTGAGACACCAGAACTGAAGAAGCAACACAAAATTACTCAAATCTTTAATTAAAAAGCTATAACCCTAAGCAAACGACACTTGCAAAAAAAATTCTTGAATAACTATTTTTTTCCATTTTTTGTCTTAAAAACATTGGTTATGACCCCTCATTGGAATGAGCTCAAAGAGCTCATTCCAATGGGGGTCATAACCTGTGTTTTGGGGACAAAAAATGAAAATTAATTGTTGATTTTTAAGAATAGCGCTGGCCAGTTTTGGCTGTTACGTTGGGTAAAGGGTTAATGCAGATGAAATTCAGAAAACACAACATAGTAAAAATATAAACATGATTACCCGAAGGTTATCGGAGGTTAATGTTAACAAAGCCGGGAAATCCCAGTTACATCATTTCTGAATACTTGTTGGTTCTAGTTTGAACTCTGCTGCTGTTGAATAAATGACTGCCACATACAACTCTGCATTATTTTTGGCCTAAATGAGCATAATTAAATAAAAAAAATTTGTATTACTTCAAATAAATTGCAGTTGTTTATCCAATAAAACCCACAGCGTATCATCGCCAATGGAAATCTGAAAGAGAGTTCATTGATGTGTATGCTATAAACAGACCCATGTGAACACAAACTTTACATTCGTCCTTCCGAGAAAGCTGATTCCATGGAAAATAATAACATTGCCTCAGAAATTTCTGTGAATGATCAGTTAACCAGTTCGGATTAAAAAAAAAAAAGGCAGCATTTTTCAAATATCCAGTAAATTCTCGCCAAGAAGTTAATTTATTTAATTGAATCAGCGATTTTCTTGCGAATGATACACAAAACACGAAGGTACTTTTACAGAACAGAAATTGTGGTTTTGTTAAATGGTCAACTCATTTTTAGCCCGACTGTTTACAGTGAGGGTTATAGTCATGACTTTTGTCCCTCCGTCCATCCGTCTGTCCGTCTGTTAACATTTAAAGTTTTGGTTAAAGTTTTTTACTGAAGGTTCAAGTGTTTTGGGGGTTTTTTTTCCTGTTTAGTCATGACTTTCTTCTGTCTGTCTGTTAACATTTGGAGTTCTGGTTAAAGTTTGTGGTTAAAGTTTTTCAGTCAACCGTAAAGTTTTGTTGTTTTTTAGCCCGACTGTTTACAGTGAGGGCTATAGTAATGACTTTTGTCCGTCCATCCGTCTGTCCATCTGTCCGTCTGTTAACATTTAGAGTTTTGGTTAAAGTTTGTGGTTAAAGTTTTTTACTGAAGGTTCAAGTGTTTTTCTTTTTCTTTTTTTTTTTCTTATTCCTGTTTAGTTGACATTTGGAGTATTGGTTAAAGTTTGTGGTTAAAGTTTTTTATTCAACCTTCAAGTACAGACTATACCCAGTATTTCTTGTCTGATCGTCACGAAATTTCATATGCAGGTTTTAGGTCACGTCTACATGAGAATGTCCCCTTTTGGTCGTGATCGGTCAATCGGTATGGCTGCCCGAGCCCAAAACCCGAAAACCATTAGCACAGTCTACAGGTCCTATTTATGAAGGGATTTCATTGCACCTTCATAGAATGCCTCTGTATAATGCCTAGATGAGAACGTCCCCGTTTGGGCATGATCTGTCAACTGTGATGGTTGCCCAAGCCCGAAACCCAAAAACTTTTAGCAAAGTCTGCAGGTCATGTTTAATATGGACGGATTTCATTGTAACTTGATACGATGACTCTGTATGATGTCTACATGAGAGTTTCCCCTTTTGGGCGTGATCTATCAACCATCACGACTGCCCGAGCCCAAAACCCGAAAACCTTTAGCACAGTCTACAGGTCATATTTATGGAGGGATTTCAGTGTAACTTCATAGGTTGACTTCATATAATTTCTACACATGAGAAAGTCCCCTTTTGGACGTGATTGGGCAACTGTGATGGCTACAGGTGCCCGAAGCCCGAAAACCTTCAGCACAGTCTACAGGTCATATTTATGAAGGGATTTCATTGTAACTTCGTAGGATTAATCCACATAATGCCCAGATGAGAATGTCCCCTTTTGATTGCGATCATTCAACCATGATGACTGCCCGAGCCCAAAGCCTGAAAACCTTTAGCACAGTATACACGTCATATTTATGGAGGGATTTCATTGTAACTTGATAGGTTGACTTCATATAATGTCTAGATGAGAATGTCCCCTTTTGGGCAACTGTGACGGCAACAGAGGCCCGAAGCCCGAAAACCTTTAGAATATTCCACAGGCCATAATTATGAAGGGATTTCATTGTAGCTTGGTAGGATGACTCCAAGTTTGTGGTTAGAAACCCAGACAAACACCACCACCCCCTACCCCCCCCACCCCCATTAGGCTTTTTTTCTTCCTTTCTCCATTATGCATTTTGAACTATTTACAGTCAGTACATGCGGAACCTTTTTTTAAACTTATGCTCCCCCCCCCCCACCAATCCCCCCCTCCCCCCACACCTCCCCAACAGGGCCCAATTAGGCACTTTTTTTTTCTTTTGTCAAAAATGCTTGTTTACAGTTTTGGTTAAAAACCCAAACACCACTGCCCCCCCCCCCCCCCCCCCCCCCCCACCCCCACCTCCCCAATTTGGCATTTTTTTTTTCTATTTCCTCCAATATGCATTTGAACTATTTACAGTCACTACATGCAGAACCCTTTTTTTTCCTTTTGTCAAAAATGCTTTTTTACAGTTTTGGTTAAAGTTTGAAAATCCAGACAGAAACTTTTTTTTTTTCTTTCTCCATTATGCATTTTGAACTATTTACAGTCACTACATGTGGAACCTTTTTTTAAACTTACGCCCCCACACCTCCCCACCAGGGCCCAATTAGGCACTTTTTTTTTCTTTCGTCAAAAATGCTTGTTTACAGTTTTGGTTAAAAACCCAAACACCACTGCTCCAACCCCCCCCCCCCCCCCCCCCCCCCCCCCCAATTTGGCATTTTTTTTTTTCTATTTCCTCCAATATGCATTTTGAACTATTTACAGTCACTACATGCAGAACCCTTTTTTTCCTTTTGTCAAAAATGCTTTTTTTACAGTTTTGGTTAAAGTTTGAAAATCCAGACAGAAATTATCCCTCCCCGCCCCCCCCCCCCCCCACCCCGCAATTAGGTTTTTTTTTTTTTCTTTCCTCGAATATGCATTTTGAACTATTTACAGTCACTACATGCGGAACCTTTTTTTAAACTCACGTACCACCCCCCCACCCCCACCCCACCCCCCCACCCCCCCTCCCCACACTCTGGGAGGCCAATTAGGCACTTTTTTTTCTCTTTCGTCAAAAATGCTTTTTTACAGTTTGGTTAATGTTTGTGGTTAAAAACCCAGACAAACACCACCACCCACCCCCCACCCCCATGGTGCCAGTTAGGTATTTTTTTTTTCTCTGCTCAAAATGCATTCTGAAGGATTTAGACTGACCACATGTGGAAAAAATGGACTCCGCTAACACACCCCCACTCTCCCCCCATCCCTCATCCCCCACCCACCTCCTCCTTACCCAGGGCCATTCATGCAATATTTTTTATTTGGTACAAAATACATTTTTAGCCTTACTGTTTATAGTCAGGGCTATAGTCATGACTTTCGTTCGTCCATCTGTCGATCCATCCATCTGTCTGTAAACAATTGGTTTCTGACTGATAACTCCAGTTTGGATTATTTGATTTCAACCAAAGTTGATGTGTGTATTTTCCAGCTACTAATACAGGCCAGGTTTCAATATAGGTTCCACAACTTCTAACGATGGCTCATTACTCATTGGAACAAGCTCATCAAGTTTGTTCCATTAATAGGTCATGGGGTATGTTTTGAAGTAGAGAAATGAAAAAATAAAATTTGAATAGCAAATTTTGTATATCACGAGTGCAGATATGGCAGATTCGTTAGGTAAACTGTTAACAAAAAATGGCTCCGACTATTTTGCGTCTAAGCATTGCCATTCCTGGGACAGTCGGGCTGCATGCGTGACATCACTCTAGTTTTTTCTTTTCAATTGATATTACTATTAGTTGTATCATTCTCATTTTGTTTTTATTTTTTTTATGTTTCATGTTATTTTGGGAAATATTTAACCCTTTTTTGTATTGCAATTTAACTTACAACTTCCAGATTAAAGTTTTTTGTTAAAGGTTTTTTTGGGGGGGGAGGGGTTTAAAATTACACCTTTAATTCTTCAAACAGTTTAGTGGAATGTCACTGTTTCTTATTTGGGACCATGTCTACTATCTACTGAACATTTCTACAGTGATTTTCATTAAAATCAGCATGATTTTAACCCCTTTTATACATGTTTTCAGACTTACTTTCTTTGTATTTGAAATTAGACTTTGCCACCAACTTTCTTACTCTAATTCTTGCAGGGTCAATACAACTTAATGATTCCATTTACATCAATGATTTATTTTATTGGTTTTAGGAAATATTTAACCCTTTTTTGCCAATCAATTTTACTTAGTATTCCCAGCTTAAAGTTTCGTCTTAAAGTTCTGCTTTTCAAGGTTCTACCTTTCATTCTCCAAACACTCTGTTACAACAGCATTTCTTTTTTTTATTTTGGGCAATGTCTACTGAAGCTGTACACAGTGGTTTCAAATAATATTGGCATTAATTTAACCCTTGTCACAATGCTTTTCGGGGAAGGGGGGGGGGGGCAATTAGGCACTTGTTTTTCTTTCACCTAATGCCTTTTTACAGTTTTGGTTAAAGTTTGTGGTTAAAAACCCAGACAAATACCACCCCCCCCCCCCCCCCCCAATTACGCTCTTTTTTTCTTCTTTTTCTCAATATACATTTTGAACTATTAGCAGTCACTACATGCTGAACCTTTTTTAGCTCATCTTGACAAAGTCAAGCTGAGCTAATCTCATCGCTCTCCGTCTGTCGTCCCTCGTCTGTCAACACCATGTTTTGGTCTTCTCCTCCAAAGCCACTGGGCCAATTCAAGTGAAAGTTTGTGTGAGTGATGGTCCCAAAGGGGCATTTCATTTTTGTTCAACTTACATGCCCAGCCCCATAGGGAGGGAGTGGGGGAAAATGCTCCAAAATATTTTAAAAATCTTCTTCTCAAGAACCAGTGTGTATAGTGACTTGATTTTTGCTATGGAGCTTCCATATGAGATGTAGAATCAAGTTTGTTCAAACGAAGTTCGTGAAGTAATATTTGTCTTTGTAATAGGAGGGGTAAGATTTTTGGCCCCGCCCAAAATTTCTATTTTCTGAACCGATGATCCGGTATTAACCAAATTCGGTTTGTGGTAGTATTGGGTCATAAGTACTTGACCCATGCAAAAAAAAAAAAATCCCGCATCCCCATGGGAACCCTGGAAGCTAAAAATAGAAATATTTTCAAACGCCCATATTTCCCAAACCTCACGGAACAGAGAGCTTTTATTTGGTATGAAGTATCCTTATGACCAGTAGAATTGAATGGTAGAAAAAAATTGCCATCAGCATATTTGCAAAAATTTTTAAAAATCTTTTCTCCAGAACCAATCATCAGAATCTTTTGATATTTGGTATACAGCATTCATAGGGGGGTCAGATAAAAGTTGGTTGAAATAAAGCTCATTGGTTCATATTTGGACTCTCTACAGGAGCCCGAAGTTTTAACATAGGGTAATATGGGGAATATTCTTTAAAAATCTTCTTCAGAACCACCAGTCAGAATCTTTTAGAATCTTTTAATATTTGGTATACATCATTGTTATGAGAGTCAGATTCTAGATTGTTCAAACCAAGTCCCTAGGTTAATATTTGGGCTTCCTACGGAAGCCCAAATTTTATCTTTGTTCAATATGGAGGGTAATTTAAAAAAATCTTCAGATCCATCAGTCAGAATGCTTTGATATTTGGTAAGCAACATCTCTATGGGGGTCAGATTTAAGTTTGTTCAAATCAGATCCCTAGGTATATATTTGGGCTCACTATGGTAGCCCAAATTTTTACATAGTGCAATATGAGGAAATTCTTTAAAAATCTTCTTCAGATCCACCAGTCGGAATGCTTTTATATTTGGTATACAATATCTCTAGGGGGGTCAGATTCCAGGTTGTTCAATTCGAGTGCCTAGGTTAATATTTGGGCTCGATATGGGAACATGAAATTTAACTTAGTACAATATGAGGGAATTTCTTCAAAAATCTTCTTCAGATTCACTTGTCAGAATGCTTTCACATTTGGTATGCAACATCTCTAGGGGGGTCTGATTCAAGTTTGTTCAAATCGGATCCATAGGTTAATATTTGGTCTTGCTATGGTAGCCCAAATTTGAACTTAGTGCAATTCGAGGAAATTTCTTTACAATTTCTCTTCTTCAGATCCAACAGTCAGAATGCTTTCATATTCGGTACACAACATCTCTAGGGAAGTCAGATTTAACTGTGTTCAAATTAAGAGCCTGGGTTAATATTTGGGCTCTCTATGGGAGCCGGAATTGGCCATTTTGCTGAAGAATTAAAAATTTTGTATTCAGTACTCTCTAGAGGTACTAAGATTAATCCACATAGGTTGTATCAAGGGGCTTCATAGGGGAGCTCTACATTTTACTTATGATCAACTGAAGAAAAGGCATGATGCCCAGATTATTTTTGTCACTCCTGAGGGACTCAAGGATTGACAGTGTAGCCTATGGAGATGGCTTGCTTAATGTAGACTCATTCTTGGACTCTGTTTAGATTGTGTTCTGTACAAGATGAGCGCTTCAGGCCCCATGGGGCCTCTTGTTTAAACTTATGTACCTCCCCCCCCACCCCCCCGGGGGCCAATTTGGCACTTTTTTCCATCAAAAATGTTTTTTACAGTTTTGGTTAAAGTTTGTGGTTAAAAAACCCAGACAAACCCCCCCCCCCCCCACCCCCCTCCCAATTAGGCATTTTTCTTTCTTTTTTATTTCCTCCAATATGCATTTTGAACTATTTACAGTCACTACATGCGGAACCTCTTTTTTAAACTTACATACCCCCCTCCCCCATGCCCTGGGGGGCCAGTTAGGCACATTTTTTAGCTTTTCTCATCACTTGGCGTCCATCGTCTGTCGTCCGTCGTCTGGCATCTGTAAACTTTTCACATTTTCATCTTCTTCTCTGTATCCGCTGAGTCGGTGTGAACCAAACTTGGCAGGAATGGTCTATGGGAGGCCCTCTACAAACGTTACTCATTTTGTTCCCGTCGGATGAGAAACATGGCTTCCAGAGGCATTCTTTGATTCTGGTTGGTGGATTTTCAAAAATCTTCTCCTCTGAAACTGCCAGGCCAAATGTTTTGAAACTTCACATAAATGATGACTGGGACCCCCTCTACCAATGATCCTCATTTAATGTTGATCGGGTTGCAAACATGGCCACAATTGCGGCTTATAGTTACTATAGAAACCCTATGGGAAATCACATTTTCATCTTCTTCTCTGGAACTACTGAGCCGACGTGAACCAAACCTGGCACACTGTAAACAATGGCAACTGTATGTTGATTATTAGTCTCATGTTACTTATCAGTAAACCTTGATTGATGACAGTGCTTGGAACACCAGAAAAGTTTTCATTTATATTCACTTGTCATCATGTCAGCTTAAATGACAGTAATTATTGTTTATCTTTTAAGATTTGACAAAATTGGAGAAAATTGTGTTTGACTGTAGCTCTTTACCTATCCAAAGCTATTTTGAAAGAGAATACTGACTGAGAAAATTCTAATTTTCAAAATATTTAACCTTTTACTGATTTTTTTTTGTGTTGAAAGAGAATTCATAGATGTGTGCATTTTCAAGAAAATCTTCTTTGCAACTACAAGTCCAAATGGTTTGAAAACTTAGTGTGACCGATGACTGTAACCCCCTCTACCAGTGATCCTCATTTTAATCTTCATCGAGTTGCAATTATGGCTGCAGTTGTGTCTTATAGTTACTATAGAAACCCTATAGGAAATCACATTTTCATCATCTTCACTGAAAGCACTGAGCCAGTGTGAACCAGACTTGGCAGGCATTGTCTATGAGAGGTTCTCTACAACTGTTACTCATTTTATTCCTGTTGCATGAAAAAACGTGGCCACCAGAAGCATTCTTTGATTCTGATAGGTCAATTTTGAAAACTCTTCTCCTCTGAAACCACAGGGCCAAATGTTTTGAAACTTTGCATGGTTGATAACTGGAACACTCTCCACCAACGTTCCTCATTTTAATGTTGATTGTATTGCAAAAATGGCTACAATTGTGGTTTATAGTTACTATAGAAAAAACCTATGGGAAATCACATTTTCATCTCTCTGGAACTACTGAGCTGACATGAACCAAAACTTGGCAAGAATGGTCTATAGGAGGCCCTCTATAAACGATCCTCTTTTTGTTCCCGTTGGTTGGAAATTATGGCCACCAGAGACTTTCTATAATTCTATTTGGTGGATTCAATTGTTTTGAAACTTCACGTGATTGAATACTGGGACACCTTCTACCAATGATCCTCATGTAATGTTGATGTAACATTGCAAACATGGCTGCAATTGCAGCTCATAGTTACCATGGAAAGCCTATGGGAAATCACATTTTTATATGTAGTTTCAGGTGAGCGATTACAGGCTCTGTAGAGCCTCTAGTTTTCTTTCGGCAAAAATGCTTTTTTACAGTTTTGGTTACAGTTTGTGGTTAAAAATCCAGACAAACACCATTACCCCCCCCCCCCCCCCCCCCCCCCCCCCCAATTAGGCATTTTTTTTTCTTTCCTCCAATGTGCATTTTGAACTATTTACAATCAATACATTCAGAACCTTTTTTTAAACTCACATAACTCCTCCCCCCCCCCCCCCCCCCCCCCCCCCCCCCAGGGGGAGCCAATTAGGCACTTTTTTTTTCTTTGGTCAAAAATGCTTTTTTAGCTCAACTTTGGTGAAGCCAAGTTTGAGCTTATGCCATGGCCAGTCGTCCGCCTGTCCGTCAACAATTCAATACGGCTCGGGCTAGAGGCCGCATTTATGAACTGATCTTTACGAAACTTCTTGGGTACCTTTGTTATGACCGTGGGATGAGAACGAGTGTTTTGGGGTCCAATCCGAAATTCAAGTTGGCCGCTGGCAGCCATTTTGTACAAAATTAGGTGAAATCAGTTTTTTGCGCAGAACTTCCATATGAAAGCGCTGATTTGAATATTTTTTTGTATGAATGTTTAGTACCATGGGATACATCACATATGATACAGGTTTTTTTCTTGTGCATAAATTATGCAAATTAGACTAACTTTGATATTTTTTGGTGTTACTTTCAGCACTATAAGTGCAAATGCCAATACGGCTTGGGCTAGAGACCGTATTTATGAACCGATCTTTACGAAATTTCTTGGGTACCTTTGGTATCACCGTGGGACGAGAACGAGTGTTTTTGGGTCCGGTCCGAAATTCAAGATGGCCGCTGGCAGCCATTTTGTATAAAATTAGGTGCAATCAGATTTTTGCACAGAACTTCCATATGAAAGCGCTGATTTGAATAATTTTTTATGTGAATGTTTACTACCATGGGATACATCACATATAATACAGGTTTTTTCTCCTGCAGAAATTATGCAAATTAGATGAACTTTGATTTTCTCAGTGCTACTTACACACAGTAAGTACACATGTCAATGCGGCTCGGGCTAGAGTCTGTATTTATGAACCGATCTTCACGAAACGTCTTGGGTACTTTGTTATCACCTTGGGACGAGAACGAGTGTTTCTGGGTGCGGTCTAAAATTCAAGATGGCTGCCAGTGGCCATTTTGTACCGAAATTAGGGCTAATCAGTTTTTTGTACACAACTTCTATATGGCTCAGGCTAGAGGCCGTATTTATGAACCGATCTTTACGAAACTTCTTGGGTACCTTTGTTATCACTGGGATGAGAACGAGTGTTTTGGAGTGTGGTCCAAAATTAAAGATGGCCACCAGCAGCCATTTTGTACCAAAATTAGTGCACTCAGTCTTTTGTACAGAACTTCTGTATGAAAGTTCTGATTTGAATAAATTTTTGTGTGAATGTTTAGTAACATGGAATACATCACATATAATATGGGTTTTTTTCTCGTGGAGAGATTATGCAAATTAGGTGAACTTTGATTTATTCAGTGCTACTTATACACTGTAAGTGCACAAGTCAATGCGGCTCGGACTAGAGGCTGTATTTATGAACCGATCTTCACAAAACTTCTTGGGTACCTTTGTTATCACCTTGGGATGAGAATGAGTGTTTCTGGGTACGGTCCAAAATTCAAGATGGCTGCCAGTGGCCATTTTGTACCGAAATTAGGCCCAATCAGTTTTTTGGCACAACTTCTATGCAGCTCGTATTTATGAACTGATCTTCACGAAACTTCTTGGATCCCTTTGTTTTCACCTTGGGACAGGAACGAGTGTGTTTTGGGGTGCCTTGGTTATCACTGTGCTATGAGAACAAATATTTTGGGGTTCAGTCAGACCCACTCTTGGACTCAAAGATTTCTTTTCTAATTTAGTATCTGACTGTCACCCACCTTTACAATACATTACCTATACATTTGGTACATGCTACGGTCAGTATTTATATATAGGCCGTTACAATACTTTATATGTACCTTTGTTATCAGGTCATTACCTAGATGTTTGTCATTGCTGTGTCACATACTATACATGTACATGTCTTAACAAGTTGAGCTACAGTGTCATTGACACTTTCATTACAGTTTTGGTTAAAGTTTGAGGTTAAAAACTCAGACAAACACCACCACCACCCCCTACTCCCACCCCCAACCCCATGGTGCCCAGTTGGGTATATTTTTTTCTCTTCTCAAAATGCATTCTGAAGGATTTAGACTGACCATATGTGGAAAAAAAATGGACTCCCCTAACACACCCCCACTCTCCAACTCCACCCCCACCTCCTCCTCACCCAGGGCCATTCATGCAATATTTTTTCTTTGGTACAAAATGCATTTTTAGCCTGACTGTTTATAGTCAGGGCTATAGTCATGACTTTCGTCCGTCCATCTGTCTGTCCATCCATCTGTCTGTAAACAATTGGTTTCCGACTGATAACTCCAGTTTGGATTATTTGATTTCAACCAAAGTTGATATGTCATCTTTGATCCTTTACCTAACACAAGTTGAAGCCAACAGTACAAATTATTTTTCTGAAACATCAGATTTTTTCTCATCAAGTTTGTTCCATTAATAGGTCATGAGGTATGTTTTGAAGTAGAGAAATGAAAAAATAAAATTTGAATAGCAAATTTTGTATATCACGAGTGCAGATATGGCAGATTCGTTAGGTAAACAGTTAACAAAAAATGGCTCCAACTGTTTTGCGTCTAAGCGTTGCCATTGCTGGGACAGTCGAGCTGCATGCATGACATCACTCTAGCTTTTCAAAATCATGGCTTATTATCCCTCTAAAGGTTGAATTGGATGTTAATAATCTTTTACCTAAATTAATGTCTTATCCATGGTAAGCGATATTCACAAAACTTGGCATTTAAATTTTATTCCTTTTTCCTCAAGAAAATAGACTATGACCCCTCATTGAAGCTGTCCTATTGCTCATTCTAGTGAGGGCTCATAAGCGATACTTTGGAGACGATAAATGAAACTTTTCATTTTCCAGATTTTTTTGCAAGAGTCATCCTCTATTTCTGGTAAGTAAATTTTATATGTAGCTTTGGTGTGTCTAGATGGGAGCTCTCAAATTTTTCTGAATTTCATTGAAAAACATGGGCATTGGCAGCCATTTTGAGTTTGGCATATAAATTGTCTACAATTCCATTAGCGCACCCTAAAGGCTGCACCTTTCACCCAATCATTTTCAAATTTTATATATAGCTTTAGTGTGATGTCCAGATGGGATCTATCAAATTTTTCTGAATTTGGTAAAAAATTAGCAGATATCCAGATAATATATGGTTGGAACTCACAGTTATCTGGTTGAGAAAATTGTTAACCATTTCAGCACCAGTAGAAACTTGAGGGAATGACTTGGTATTACTGGTACTTTCTGTTTAGTTCAGTCCCTTCTTGGTCAAGTTGAGCGGCAGTGTCATTGACACTTTCATTTAATTTGCTATAGCAGCAAAAACATGAATGCCATAAACTGCTATGTTTAACCCCCTGCACACTGATGTCAAAATATCCAGATTTGAAGTTGCCATTTTTCTATTAATGCAACTGGGAATGTAACCAATTCAGCTCTGTCAAACAAGATTGAATTGGTTAAATTTCTAGTTGCATTAATGGAAATATTGCACCATGAACTTTAGATATTTCGACATCAGTGTGCAGGGGTTAAACAGAATTCAGAAATGGGCTGCAGAAAATGGTTTTAAGTTCTCGAATTCCAAAACAAATCATGTTCATTTTTGTAAGCTCTGGAAACATCATGTCAATCAGGAGTTGAAAATGTGTTGAGTACTATAAAAGTTGTTCAGGAAGTGAAATTTTTGGGGTTTATTTTTTGACAATGAAGTGAACTTCACTTCTGATGTAAAACAAGTAAAGGTTGGATGCAAAAGGACACTTAACCTTCTGAAGGTAGTTTGTAGCAGTGATTGTGGTGCTGACCAAAAGATGTTACTCCATCTGTATAGATCACTTGTTAGATCAAAATTAGATTATGGTTATGTGGTTGACGGTTCTGCAAAAAGGCCACTCTGTAGAGCACTTGATGCAATTCATAATAGTGGTATTAAAATTAGTCTGGGCACTTTTAGAACCTTGCCAATTCAATGCTTGATGAAGGGGGAGAGCCTTCTCTTAACCCTTTACCTAACATGAAAAGCAGACGATACTTGCAAAAAAAATTTTTGAATAACAATTTTTTTTCATTTTTTGTCTCAAAAACATAGGTTATGACCCCTCATTGGAACGAGCTCGATGAGCGAGACAAAAAATGAAAAAAATAATTAAAATTAATAGGCGATTTTTTAGAATAGCGCTGGCCGGTTTTGACCGTTACGTTGGGTAAAGGGTTAAGAAGTGTCAAATTAAACTGTCACACCAATATGTTTCTAAACTGTTGGCTAATCCATCAAACCCTGTTTATAATTGTGTCTCAGATCCTCAAAATGTTGAAATTTTTTTCTGAAACCAGAAACATATTCCTCCTTCGGGAATTATAATTAAACCTCGTATGGAATCTGCCACACTTGAATCAGACTTGATACAAGAGAACCCTGAAGCACGTATTCCTCCTTGGCATCTGTGGAAACCTACTATTGTTTTGCACCTCACATCCTCTAAAAAAATCTGTGACAAACTCTCTGCAGTTCAAACAAACATTTGCCAGAATAAAATTGAAGTTTATTGCATATTGAAGGACCTAAAGATTGTGACAAAGTATCTTCAGTCATTGCCACTTGTAATCAGATCACCTTTATCAGAATAGCAAATAAAAGTTCTATTTTCACATCTGAAGTTAAAGCTTTACAACTAGTGCTTGAACACTTTGAGAATGTATGGGAAAGAAAGTCGATTATATTTTTTGACTCTTTTTCCTCTATGCTAGCTTTACTCAATCCTATGTTGAAGTACCCTCCTCATTTTGGAAGTTCATGAGAAGTTGAATACCCTCATGTATGACCAATATGGTATCGTGTTTTGCTAGTTACCTGAACATATCGGTATCTCTGGTAACACCAGAGGCAGCAAAACAGGCCAGAAACGAGCCTAACACAGATTTTATGATTCCATACAGTGATTATAAATCACACATGAGTCAGTACATGTACATCAAATCTGTGTGGCAGACTAGCAGTTTGAATGGGATGGTGTGACAACAAACTCCATCGCATTAAACTTAATATTGCAGATAATTACTTGTCTTGTAACGTTTGTAGAAAAGGTCATGTAATTTTGACACAGTATCATATTGGTCATACAAGACACATTCCTTTTTGTTGGAGGGTAATATGCAACCAGAATGTGTTCCTTGTCAGCAGGGCTTGTCAATGGAACACATTCTTTTACTCTATACAGATTTTAATATATCAGAGGACAGTATTTTAATGTGTCTATTAGAGACCTATTTTACAACACACATTCTCATAAAATTCTGTTGTTCCACAAGGAAATCAACCTTTTTACACAATTTTCCTATTCTTTTAAACTCTCATCTCCTCATACCTATTCAAAAGATTACACAGTATTCTTTAAACAACAGGTCTCATTTCTGATTACTCTTTTCACTAATTAATTCGTGTTTTCTTTCCAAATTGTAGTACATACCTTCTTATCACCATGATATAACCTTAGCTGCTTATGTGGCATAAAGCACCAATAAATAAATAATAATAAATAAATAGATTTCTCAATAACTCGGTGAGATAGAGCACTGTGATCGATGAAGTTTGCCCGGACAAGTTCCAGACCCACAGTGATTTCTTGAAATTGAGAGTTATTTCCCTTAGTTTATTTTATTTTAATTTTTAGGTTATGAACCACTAAAAAAATCCCATTGAACACAGTGCTAACCTTTGACTCTCTGTACAACACACCAAGCTGTTTTGCAAAAAAATACACATAAATCCACAAAGTACATCATCTCTTGAAAAAAAAAAACTGGAAAAAAGTATATGTTGCCACATTGAATTTCAATTTAAAATTCGAATTTTCACTACTACCCTATGGTCCTGCACTGAATGGGCTTGACACTTTTTTTTTCATGCCTCATGTTTTTGAGAGATTCTCACACATTCCGGCAAAAAATTGCAAACAAAGTTTTTAAACCTTCCTAAAGAGGACAAATTTTTTTTTTAATTAATGGTTTCAAATCCCACTGATATTGAACCAATCAGCTAATAGGGCCTATTTAATCCTACTCACAACTCTGGGTGTTAAATGCTCCAAGTCACATGTTCACCAATTTAGTGGTTCATAACCTAAAGTGATCACAAAGTTTCTCAAAATGTCTGCGTTTATTGGTTTAAATCAAAGGAAAATGAGTGTTTGAATGAATAAAATTTGTTGTTTCAAATGTAATTGCTTTTACCTGAATTATTTGTGATTTCTTTAACCCACCTTGTTTTCTTGACCAAATGTATGAACAAGTGCTTTTGCAAATTGTTTTTTCATCATTTTAAATGATAACTTTGTGAATGTTGAATAAATTACATCCAAATGACCCTGATTCTGTAAAAAAACCTCTTGACATTAGGTCAGTGGATAGCTTCGAAATCTGTGCATTTTCAAAACATGTAGCTTACTGAATATTTTAACCCCCTCAGTCACTCAGAATTTGGGTTGGTAGATAGGTTGATTTCAGCACATTAAAATCAAATTCTAGTAGTGTGGGTTTCATTTTATTTGTGGATATTGAAAAAAAGAGTCATTCTGATAATGTTCAGCAAATGCCCTTGTTACAAGCTGGTACAAGGGGAATGTATGAGATAGATGATCTACCCCACCCATCCAACTTGGTATAAACACAAAAAATGGTCATCTGCAAAACATGTGCTCGTTGTTAAATTTAATTGGCAGTCTGTGCACGTGAATATTTCATTTTGAATGTACTGGGACTTCTACCCTTCCCAGTGGTAATAAATTTAGTTGAGTGTACACCCTATCGTTGTCAGGTGGAGATAAGACTTGAGAAAAGAGGCTTAAATTTCTTGATCACATGCATCAGTCTTGGCATTTTAGAAGTTTTCTCAAATTATTCATTTTCAAATTTGAGCAAGCAAACTTGGCTTCTTTTGTGTGAAATACATAAATTTTGGAAAAACTAAAAAGGCTTACTGAAATTATTGGATTTGTTACCAAAGGGTCATTTTATGTGAATAGCCTCTGTGCTGAAAAGTAGTGCCAAAAAACTTTCTTCTCTCTGCTCTTGAGCAATGGGAATATTCAAGAAAGGAAATGGACATAGATTTTTGTCGAAGCATCCATGGTACCCAAGTGCCAAGAGGATTTCTTACAGTCCAGAGAAATCTATAAACTTACGCTCAAGGAAAGTTATGGTCTCATCTGGTGAGCTGGAAAGACCATCAATGGTTCTTGAGCCTGAGCCACAGCCATCTACTTCAAAATCTGGGCCAATCATTTGGAGAATGTTTCTGTAAATGAAAACACATGCAGGTAAATAAAAAAACCATAATATTAAAGCTTTCGACGAATTGCATACTATTGTCCTTTGTTTTGTATAGCCAAGGCGTCCATTGGAAGAGGGTTGGGGGTGTAGCCTGTATCAACTTTGCTGAGAAGTATGTCCATGAATTCATCAAATTTGGACAACAGCACCAAATATATAGTAATTATTTGACCTTCTCATTAATATCTAACATCAGAGTGTCCATCCAGCTCATTTTATTGCCTAAGGACCAAAAAAAAAAAAGATTGTTGAAACTGGCTTGAATGAGCTCAAAGAGCTCATTCCAGCAAGTTTGAACAACTTTTTTTTGTCCTTTTGTGTGAATATTCTCTCAAAAATATGCAAATCATGTACAGTCAGCATATAAAGATTAAAATGTCAGGACAAAAGTCAGAATTATCCTTATTCAGTACTAGAAAATATACATTTTGTTTTTTTGGGAAAACCCTCTTTTCACAAACAGTGACATCCAATCATAGACTGTTGAAAATAAAGTAGGAAAGCATAATTCAACACTGAAATTTTTGTAACTCACCGGAAAGAGCGCTTAGATGCATACAAAAGGACAAGAAAATGAATTTCCACTTAATAGTTGCCATGTCAAGTCCACTAATTTCTGTGCCATCGGTATAGGGCAGTTTTCATCTGTGTACTGACATGGATTCACCCCCACCCCCATTTATCAAGCCCTCTTCCTTATCATATTAGCTTATCTGTACTCAACATTTTACAAAAGTATGCAAAAACTTGAATTTTTATTATATATAAGGCTGGTATGGGAGAGAGGGGGAACTGTCTTATGGGTATCCAGTTCTCAACAGAATGCTCCTTCTTTTTATGTACACATTGAAGATAATTAACACAATTAAAGTCCATCTCTGAATATATCAGACTCTTAGGGTTAAATTTTCTCCCTTCCAGGGATTCAGATTACCATGATAGGACAAGTGCTGTCTGGAAACATGAGTCACAGTCATACAGATTTGTCCATGTTCAAAAGAATGCTGTTATGTGGAACTCTGCTTTCAAAGAACATAGAAAATCCTCTCCACTGTGTGAAGGGTTTTTGTATTGGGATTTGGCTGCTGAGCAGCCCAGAGGTTTTTGCTGTAGAGAGCAAATGGTTTGCACAAACTGTCGCTATCAATCAAAAATGTTTAATTTGTTCGAAGAAGTTGAAACTGTTAAAAGGGGGCGTAGACCAGCAAAACCGAATATTGGATTGGCAGTTGGTCTGAGTAAGACCCCAATAGCAGCAACCTCATTTAGGCGGTTTTCTTTAAGTTCTAACATGCCAGCTCCATCCAGTTCTGGATTGCAGAAAACAACAAATAAAGTTTTACCCAAAATCGAGCAATTGAATAGGAAAGATATGAAGCAGCGCCATACAAACTTAATTGAAGAACAGACATCAGCTGGGATCGAAACACCAAATGTTCTTGATGTCCAGGCAGATGCACTCTATAATAGTAGTATTTATTCTGGGATTGGAAAGACGCCTTTCCAGCCCACCACTCAAGTAATTTACAGTATTGCAGAAAATGTTACAGAAGATCATGATATCATTGGCTTAGTTGTGCGCAATAAGTTGTGTAGCAGAGGAAAGCATTTAAACACACGACACAAGTGTTGTGTGGGTAAATGCTTTCAAACAATCCCTTTTGAAAAAAATATAGGAGATGAAAGGACCTGGGCAAAAGAGGGACTTCTCCAATTAAAAGATGAATTTGACATAGAAGTTTGTAAATTGGTTACTGACCCATAGCAGTGGTGCCTTTCTGGCTGCTGAAGATATGTACGATGAAAATATCACTAAAACTGAGCCTGTTCATATACTTGATACAGCCCATGTTTCACGCAACCACAGAAAGTATTTGAAGAGACATAAGAAACTCCTAGGGATTATTGAAGGTCGTACAGCCACAGTTCGAAAAAAAAATTCTAAACAATTTAGCATTAGATATAGCTGAAAGATGCCAAAGTGAAATGAAAAAAGCATCAGGAAAATATAAAGGTGACTTGGCAAAAATAAAAAACAAATTGTCGTTTGCAATAGATGCTATTGTAGAATGCTACCAGGGCTCTCATTTACTGTGTAAAAAACACTCTCTTTCATGTAAAGGCACGGAAGAAAAAAATTGGCTAAAAAAATCTGTATTTTTAGATGCAGATTTCTCATTAAAGCAAACCGAAGACACTTCAGACATTTTGAGAGATTGTGTGAATTACAGATTGGGCCCAGCTATGCTTAATAAAATGTAGATCACCCTCTATACTCAGAAAGTTGAGGCATTTAATAGGGCACTTAGGACCTCTCTTCCCAAAAATATTGCATATTCTAGGAATGTGTCAGGCAGAGCTCATTCTGCCTGCCTTTCCACCAATCAAGAGGTAGGTCACTGCATCAGGAACCTCTGTAATGAATTGGGATCTACAATCCCTCCAAAAAGCAAAGTTGATCAGGCTTTAAATCAGGTCCAAAACATTGAAACTAAGAATCGGTCTTACAAAAAGGCAAAAAGGCAAGGAGAACGCACTGTAAAAAGAGGAGAAAGGTGCATGCTCTACATGAAAAACATAAGGAGGAGATAGAAAGTCAGAAAGATATCCTTCTCCCACCCCATTTGAGTAAAATGAGTAAAAAAATTATGCACCACGGTTACAGCAATACAGCACGGTCGAAAAGGGTTAAAGCTAGAAAATAATATCTCGCCTGTCTGCACAAGGAGGGGAGTCAGTGTATTTTGCAAGGAGGCATATGGCAATTGCTACTAATTCCTTGCAAAGCACAGTGAATCCTCTCCTGGTTTATACAATGTTTTTCAAAAACAAGGTGGCCTGGGTTGACACATGTCTTCTGTCCACACAGATGGCTGTACTCAACTCCATTGGGGCCTTGGTATGGAGGAAGCGTTTCCCTTGTCTACTTGTTATGGGCTCAGTATGTCATCCGGTGCACCTTCTCCCTATGCTGGCTGCCATTCGGCCATTTAACCATCATAACACCATAGCCTGACTTGGTGCACCCCCCTGTCCATAAAACACACCCATCCCCACCCCCACTGGTGCTACAAACACTCTTTTTATCTAGTTTGGATAGGATCAGCTCCCAAAATTCTTCCATGATGAAAAATTGTCTTGGAAAACAAAAAAATCTGGAATTGTGGCATTATGAATCTGATGCTGTATATTTTCTGAAATATTGCTTTAGGTTATGAACCACTAAAAAAATCCCATTGAACACAGTGCTAACCTTTGACTCTCTGTACAACTCAGCAAGTTGTTCTGCAAAAAAATACATATAAATCCACAAAGTACATCATCTCTTGAAAAAAAAAAACTGGAAAAAAATATATGTTGCCACATTGAATTTCAATTTAAAATTTGAATTTTCACTACTACCCTATGGTCCTGCACTGAATGGCCTTGACACTTTTTTTTTCATGCCTCATGTTTTTGAGAGATTCTCACACATTCTAGCAAAAAATTGCAATCAAACTTTTTAAACCTTCCAAAAGAGGACAAATTTTTAATTAATGGTTTCAAATCCCACTGATATTGAACCAATCAGCCAATCGGGCCTATTTAATCCCTACTCACAACTTTGGGTGTTAAATGCTCCAAGTCACATGTTCACCAATTTAGTGGTTCATAACCTTTAATGTTTATGTGATAACTTAAAAGTATACATCAGATTTCTATAAATTGTAATATATAAGGAATGATTGTTTCTGTCTGTTTCTTGAGTTATGAACTCCAAAAAACAAAGGCCAAACTGTGTAAATGGGCATAACTCAAGAAATAGACAGAAACAAACGATCATTCCTTACAAATTTAACCTGGATGGCAATAAATTTAAACACTCTCTACATTGTGGAGTTATAATAAAAACCAGGTCACATCATGCTTCCTAATGAGAACTGAATAAAAAAGGTATAGTTTTCTAAAATTCTGTTGAAATGATGACACATTTCACTGAAAGATGTTCCTGTGTCATCAAAAATTTTATTTAAATCAGTCCCATCTATTATATCTTTATGACAGGTTAGTAATAATTATGGCAATTTATGACTGACCATTGTTTATGTTTGATTTGGGTAAAACGATGAGCATAGACGATCATCTATTAATTTTAATTGCATATAAAAAAATTAAACACGGAATAAAAAGCATAATAAGGATTTCATTGTTTATTTTATTTTATTTTGAAAGTATTTTTAAAATGGTGAGATAAATATTAATTTCTTTTCATTTTGAAACAATATGAGAGGGTCTTTTCCGTTCACACTGTGCACCGTAATTTTAACGTCTGGCATTTGGGTGTGGTTTAGGGCAAGCCTAAATGTTTGGGGGTTTTTCGGTTCATTTTGATATGAACAAAAAAAAAAAAAATTTGGCCAATCATTTTGCCTGAAAATGCATGAACAGGAAAAAGGTTTATTTATACTGCTTTATACTGACATTACTTTGGAAAAATTTAATGCCATTTGTTTTTTTTTTCCAATTTGTTTGAATTTTAATGATAATTTCAACAACTTAACAGTTGTTATGCTCAAGATCCAAATAAAAGAATGGGGTAGAATAATAGTAGGGGGTGGAAAATTTTATGAAATTGAATAAAAGTTCTCCGTGGGAACCCCGGGAAGTAAGCAGCACTTGTTTACTGTGGTAAACCAGTTCCGCTTTACTAGTAAAATAGGACCCAGTCACCAATGCTTGGGGTGAAAGTCCTCTAAAATGGGCAACATGTAGATCAACGACTGACTAAACTTGACTTCATCTCATGTTGTGTCACGATTAGCCATGGTGCATAAATATGTGACGTTAACCACCAACAACAAACATTGAATAAAAGTAGGGAGATATGAAGACTTTCTGGTCTATTACTATGACCATTTGGCTAAAAGCATTATTAATGGTTATGTATATTTGATAGCAGTGCCTTCATTAACCATATACTAGTGGAACTATGTATTCCAAAGTAGTTTTGGGCGGTATACCGAAAAATCGATTTTACTTCGCTATGCAAATTTCAACTTGCTTATCATGGTTTAAAAGAAGTGATTTTACTTCACTGGTGTGGATTATTGTTGGTTTGGGTCTTTTTCCTTTTTTACCGCTCTGTCTGCCCTTGCAGACTATGAAAAGTTTCTTTATTACATTTCTTTCCCAACTGTTCAAGTGTTTTTTTTCATCAGTGACCACTATTATGCAAGCGATTGAATATCACTCATTTTTAGTTGTTCATCACACTTTTGCATATGCCATAGTTCAACAGTGGCACAGGTGGATTTGCTTCTGAATGAGATGGGGTTTTTTAGCTCATCTTTGACGTAAGTCAAATTTGAGCTTATGCCATGGCCGGTCATCCGTCTGTCCATTGGTCCGTCAACAATTCAATACGGCTCGGGCTAGAGGCCATATTTATGAACCAATCTTTACTTCTTGAGTACCTTTGTTATCACCGTGGGACGAGAACGAGTGTTTCTGGGTGCGATCCAAAATTCAAGATGGCTGCCAGTGGCCATTTTGTACCGAAATTAGGTTCAATCAGTTTTTTGTACACAGTTTCTATACGGCTCAGGCTAGAGGCCGTATTTATTAACCGATCTTTACGAAACTTCTTGGGTACCTTTGTTATCACCGTGGGACGAGAACGAGTGTTTTTGGGTGTAGTCCCATATTCAAGATGGCCACCAGCAGCCATTTTGTACCAAAATTAGTGCAATCAGTTTTTTGTACAGAACTTCTGTATGAAAGATCTGATTTGAATAAATTTTTGTATGAATGTTTAGTAACATAGAATACATCACATATAATACAGGTTTTTTTTCTCGTGCAGAAATTATGCAAATTAGATGAACTTTGATTTATTCAGTGCTTCTTATACACTGTATTATATTTATTATTTATTATTTATTGATGTTTAAGGTCACATATTATGCACAATGGCTAATCATGACCATGACAGTTTTACGGGTGGAGGAAGCCGGAGTACCCAGAGAGAACCACCGAGCAACGGCGAGCAGCTGCCAGCTCCCCAACATCGTAACTCTGCACTGCAGCACAGGCAGGGTTAGATTGGTTGAAGACAACTTATACACCGTAAGTGCACATGTCAATACGGCTAGGGCTGGAGGCTATATTTATGAACTGATCTAGATGAAACTTCTTTGGTACCCTTGTTATCACCTTGGGACGAGAACCAGTGTTTTTGGGTGCGGTGTGAAAGTCAAGATGGCTGCCGGCAGCCATTTTGTACCAAAATTAGGTACAATCAGTTTTTGGTACAGAACTTCTATATGAAGGTTCTGATTTGAATAATTTTTTGAATGAATGTTTAGTAACATGGAATACATCACATATAATACGTTTTTTTTTCTCGTGCAGAAATTGTGCAAATTAGATGAACTTTGATTTATTCAGTGCTACTTATAGACAGTAAGTGCACATAGAGGCTGTATTTATGAACCGATCTTCACAAAACTTCTTGGGTACCTTTGTTATCACCTTGGGATGAGAATGAGTGTTTCTGGGTGCGGTCCAAAATTCAAGATGGCTGCCAGTAGCCATTTTGTATCGAATTTAGGTCCAATCAGTTTTTTGTACACAACTTCTATACGGCTTGTATTTATGAACCGATCTTCACGAAACTTCTTGGGTACCTTTGTTATTACCTTGGGACAGGAACGAGTGTTCTTGGGTGCCTTTGTTATCACTGTGCTATGAGAACAAATATTTTGGGGTTCAGTCAGACCCACTCTGGGACTCAAAGATTTCTTTCCTAGTTTAGCATCTGACTGTCGCCCACCTTTACAATACTTTACCTATACATTTGTTACAGGCTAATGTCAGTATTTAAGTACAGACCTTTACAATACTTTATATGTACCTTTGTTATCAGGTCGTTACCTGGATGTTTGTCATTGCTGTGTCACTTCCTATACATATACATGTCTTAACAAGTTGAGCTACAGTGTCATTGACACTTTCATTTGTTATTCATATTGAACAATTTTAATGCCAATAGGATAGCATTGAAACTGTAGTGATCATTATCCAGACATGTTAACCTGAGAAAAAATTATTTCAGGGAGCTTGGTGATTTTCAGGGAAATTGAATGGATTTCAGGGAAAAGTTCGCGCAAGAACAATACACAAGTAGAAAGGTTTGCACAAGAGCAATTACACAAGAAGAACTAGCAAATTTTCAGCTCTTGGACTGCCACTGGCACCAGGTGCACCCAGTGTTTCATGAACTAAAAATGTGCTGATGTCCTTTAGGCCATGTTTAGAAACCATGAAAAATGTTGGCTTGAACATCTCCACTTCCCTCTTTTCTACAAGATCACCCCCACCTCTTCTACCTGCTGTTGCCATTTGAAGAAAATGCAGCAAGCATATAATTCCCTTCTGGCATGGGCATTAAAGTTTAATTCCATTGTTTGTGAAACATAAACTTGATTTAAGGTTGCATGGTATATCAATAAACTATTATATACCGTATTCAAACCGTATTAATTGAATACCTGTGTAATTACAAAAATATCTGTTTATTGTCATTATGTGTTTATCCAGAATTTATTTTCCAAGATGTCTCAAGTTTTTAGCTTAACAAAGTCAAGATAAACTATTGCCATCACGCTTGCAGAAATCTGTGAGTCTGTTCACATTTGCTTTAGAACAGGCTGCACCCCGTAGTTCTTGTCCAATCATCATGTAATTTCATACACATGTTCGAGGTCATGTCTATACGAGAACGTCCCCTTTTGGTCACGATCGGTCAACATTGATGGCTGCAGCACCTGAAGCCAGAAAACCTTTAGCACAGTCTACAGGTCATATTTATGAAAGGATTTCATTGTAACTTGGTAGGATGGCTCCGTATAATGTCTAGATGAGAACGTCCCCTTTTGGTCGTGATTGGTCAACTGCAACATCTGCGTGGACCCAAAAACCTTTAGCATAGTCTACAAGTCGTATTTATGAAGGGATTTTATTGTAACATGTTAGGATGTCTGTATAATGTCTAGATGAGAACATCCTATATTTATGAAGCGAATTCATTGTAACTCAGAAGGATGACTCGGTATGATGTCTAGATGACACTATCGTATTTTGGTCAAGATCGGTCAGCTTTCCTGCTGCTTGGTCACGTGACCTAGATTCCTTTAGCACTGTCCACAGGTTGATTTCATGAAGGTATTTCATTGTAACTTGGTAGGATAACTTAGTATGATATCTAGATCAGACTGTCCTATTTTGGTCATGATCAGACACCTGTGACTGCCGGACCGTCACGTGACCTAGATTCTTTTAGCAAAGTCTACAAGTTATATTTATGAAGGGATTTCATTGTAACTTCGTAGGATGACTTGTTTAGAATGATTTTACTGTAACTGGGTAACTTTGGTTGACATACATTAACTGTGAGGGCCACATTAACCCAGGCCTCAATTCTTTAGTACAGTCTACACCTCAAATTATTCTTATTGAAAACAGCATGTATGGAACAGAAATTAGCATATTCTCAATTATCACAATTATCTCGTCTTATTCCATAATCCTTTCATAAACATTGAACATTATCCTTTTCATCAAACACTACACAATGTCAAGTTAAGATACAGTATCATTGACACTTTCATTTAAACTGCAATCCCAAATGAATAATATTATCCATTTATCAAATGAATCGTCTGCATCCACCCGGGTAATATATAAATTGAGCGGTTGAAAAAATATTATTTTTTAAAAAATTCAACAAAACCATATCATGTGACCCCTCCAAAGACGGGGTTACATGATATTGTTTTGTTGCAATTTTTTTTAAATTTGATAAACTAATATTTAAAAAATTAAATTTTGTTATCGTCTACTTTGGGTAAATTTTTTTTTTCGAATGACATCAAGGTATGCCGATTCATTCTGACTGTGATAGTTCAGGTCCCGATTATGGTACGTATGTTCAGATATCTGAACAGGCTTTCGATAGACTTGTGCAGCGCAGTATTTTTTTGAATACCAATATGATGTGCCACAGTATCTTCCCCCTGTACATCTCCCCTCTGGGGTGTGGGTTTGGGGTGGCGATGTCCTAGGATATCCCCCCCCCCCCCCCCACACACACACACACCCTGGATATTTTCCTCCCACCAAAACAAAATAAAACTACTTATAATAACATAATTTTTATTTACTGAATTTTCATAACATTAACATTGAAAAAGTTGTTCAAATCCTTGAATACATAAATTTATGCATTTCCTTTAAGTTCATGTCAAAGTATGATTATCTTCCCCTTGACCCATTCCCATAGTAACCATTTAAAAAAAACAATAAATAGGTTTTATTTACACTCTCACCCAACCATAACAAAGTCCAAACAATGGTCGTATGAATGTTTACAGGTCTTTGACAAGGTGATGGGTGGTGGGAGGAAGATATCCAGGCCTGGTTATCTTCCCTCCCCCACCCCCACCCATGTCAAAATATAATATAGAAAACTCGGAAGAAAGAAAAATTCCAGTTGTATACTGTTAAATAACGAGAGCAGTGAATCAGAAATAGACAATCCTAGAACCTTGCAGCAATTTTTTGGACACAAATGGAAGAGGGTGGAGGGGAAGATGTCCCTGCCTGATTATCTTGCCCCTCACCCATTCAATAACCATAGCAACCATTTGAAAAAATGAATAGGTTTTATTTACACTCTCACCCAACCATAACAAAATCCAAACAATGGTTGTAAAGGTTGTAGGAATATCTACAGGACTTTTACAAGGTGACAGAGAGGGTGGAGATATCTGGGCCTGGTTATCTTACCCCCACCCATGTCAAAATATTATATAGAAAACTTGAAAGAATTGTATACTGTTAAATAACGAGATCAGTGAATTAGAAACCGACAATCTTAGAACCTTTGTAATTTTTTTTTTTTTTAGATTTTGACAGGTTGAGGGGAAAGATGACCAGACCTGGTTATCAACACCACCATATCGTCAAAATATATCAGTAATGAAAAAAAGAAGATATATATTTATTTTGATGAGATACTAATAAATCTTATCCACTAAATTAGAATTAGAAAATCTTGCAATCTTTGTAACAGTTTTTCAGATTTTAGCAGGCTGAGGGGGAAGATGTCCAGGCCTAGATATCTTCCCACTCACCTTGTCAAAATATTTATCAACCTTGAAAACAAATTTTGAAATGCTGTACTAATATTTGTACACTAATGAATTAGAAGCTCTGTAACATTTTTTGGAGATTTTTGCAGGGTGAGGAGAAAGATTAATTGTTTCTAAAATTCATTCAAAATATATCTCTCCCTAACTTATTCCAGATTTGTTGTGTGTTCCGGAGTAATTTTATACTAGGATTTAGCTGTTCAATATCAAATGTAATCAAATATTGTGAAATAATAATAAAAGAAACAAAATTAGATATCCTAGGATCTCCCCCTCCCCCCCCCCCCTCCCCCAGGGGAAATGTCCTGGGGTGGGAATATCCTGCTACACCAGTATTCAGTTTTAAATACCGTGCTGCCCTAACTTGAATCCAAGTTTGTTTTTTCCCTTAACTTGACAAAGTCAAGATATGCTATTGCCATCTCGCGTGAGGAAGTCTGTTCACATTTTCCTTTAGCACAGGCTACACTCCATAGTGTTTGTCCGATTGTCACGAAATTTCATATGCAGGTTTGAGGTCAAGTCTAGATGAGAACGTCCCCTTTTGGTCGCGATCAGTCAGCCGTGATGGCTGCCCTAGCCCAAAACCCCAAAACCATTAGCACAGTCTACAGATTGTATTTATGAAGGGATTTCATTGTAACTTGGTAGGATGCCTCTGTATAATATCTAGATGGGAACTTCCCCTTTTGGTCATGATCTGTCAACCGTGATGGCTGCCCAAGCCCGGAACCCAAAAACTTTCAGCACAATCTACAGGTCATATTTAATATGGAGGGATTTCACTGTAACTTGGTAGGATGACTCTATGATGTCTAGATGAGAACTTTCCCATTTGGTCATGATCTGTCAACCGTGACAATTACCCGAGACCAAAACCTGAAAACCTTTAGCACAGTCTACAGGTTGTATTTATGGAGGGATTTCATTGTAACTTGGTAGGTTGACTCCCTATAATGTCTAGATGAGAACATCCCCTTTTGGTCACGATTGGTCAACTGTGACGGCTACAGGGCCCCGAAGCCCAAAAACCTTTAGCACAGTCTACAGGTCATATTTATGAAGGAATTTCATTGTAAGTTGGTAGGATGACTCCAGATAATGTCTAGATGAGAACGTCCCCATTTGGTCGCGATCATTCAGCCATGATGGCTGCCTGAACCCAAAACCCGAAAACCTTTAGCGCAGTCTACAGGTCGTATTTGTGGAGGGATTTCATTGTAACTTGGTAGGTTGAATCCATATAATGCCTAGATGATTGGTCGTGATTAGTCAACTGTGACGGCTACAGGGGCCCAAAGCTTGAAAACCTTTAGCACAGTCTACAGATCATATTTGTGAAGGGATTTTCTTCAACCAATCTAACCCTGCCTGTGCTGCAGTGTGGAGTTATCATGTTGGGGACTGGCAGCTGCTTGTCATTGCTCGGTGGTTCTCTCCGGGTACTCTGGATTCCTCCACCCGCAAAACTGTCACAGTCATGATTAGCCATTGTGCATAAGTATGTGACCTTAAGCACCAATAAATAAATAAATAAATTATATGAAGGGATTTCATTGTAACTTGGTAGGATGACTCCAGATAATACCTAGATGAGAACGTCCCCTTTTGGTCGCAATCACTCAACCATGTTGGCTGCCCGAGCCCAAAACCTGAAAAAATTTAGCAAATCCTACAGGTCTTATTTAGGAAGGGATTTCATTGTAACTTGGTAGGATGACTCAGTATAATGTCTAGATGAGGACATCCCCTTTTGGTTGCGATCGGACAACCATGATGGCTACACAGACCCGAAGCCCAAAAACCTTTAGCACAGTCTACAGGCGGTATTTATTTGTAACTTGAAAGGATGACTCATTTTGGAATAATTTCACTGTAACTTGGTAACTTTCATTGACATACATTAACTAAACTGTGAGAGCCACATACAGTAAATGTGAGGGCCACATTAACCCACTTCTCAATTCTTTAGTACAGTCTACACCTCATATTATTTTTTTTGAAAACATGGCATACAGGGAACAGAAATTAACGTATTCTCAATTATCACAATTCGTGTCTTATTTCATAATCCTTTCATAAACATTGAACATTATCCTTTTCATCAAACACAACACACAGACAAGTTAAGCTACAGTGTCATTGACACTTTCATTTTATTAGCTTAACTTGACATAGTCAAGATAAGCTATTGCCATCACGCATGCGGAAGTCTGTGACGTCTGTTCACATTTTCCTTTAGCACGGGCTACACCCCGCAGTTCTTGTCTGATCGTCACGAAATTTCATATGCAGGTTTGAGGTCATGTCTAGATGAGAACGTCGCCTTTTGGTCACGATCGGGCAACCGGTATGGCTGCCCGAGCCGAAAACCATTAGCATAGGCTACAGGTCGTATTTATGAAGGGATTTCATTGTAACTTGGTAGGATGCCTCTGCATAATGCCTAGATGAGAATGTCCCCTTTTGGGCATGATCTATCAACCGTGATGGCTGCCCAAGCCCGAAACCCAAAAACTTTTAGCACAGTCTGCAGGTCATGTGTAATGTGGAGGGATTTCATTGTAACTTGGTAGGATGACTCCTTATGATGTCTAGATGAGAATTTCCCCATTTGGGCATGATCTGCCAACCGTGACGACTGCCCGAGCCCAAAACCCGAAAACGTTTAGCACAGTCTACAGGTCATATTTATTGAGGAATTTCATTGTAACTTGGTGGGTTGACTTCATACAGTGTCTAGATGAGAAAGTGCCCTTTTGGACGTGATTGGGCAACAATGACAGCTACAGGGGCCCGAAGCCTGAAAACCTTTAGCACAGTCTAGAGGTCATATTTATGAAGGGATTTCATTGTAACTTGGTAGGATGACTCCAAATAATGTCTAGATGAGAACGTCCCATTTTGATCGCGATCATGCAGCCTTGATGGGTGCCCAAGCCCAAAAACCTTTAGCATAGGCAAAAGGTCATGTTTATGGAAGGATTTCATTGTAACCTGTTAGGTTGACTTTGACTCCATATAATGCCTGGATGATGACATCCCCATTTGGTCATGATTGGTCAGTTGTGATGGCTACAAGTGTCCGAAGCCCAAAAACCTTGAGCACAGTCTACAGGTCATACTCATGAAGGGATTTCATTGTAACTTCTTAGGATCACTCCAGATGATGCCCAGATGAGATTGACCCCTATGCTTGCGATCATTCAGCCATGATGGCTGCCCGAGCCCAAAGCCCAAAAAACCTTTAGCACAGTCTACAGGTCATATTTATGAAGGGATTTCATTGTAACTTGGTAGGTTGACTTCATATAATGTCTAGATGAGAATGTATCCTTTTGGACATGATTGGGCAACTTTGATGGCTAAAGGTTTCCGAAGCCCGAAAACCTTTACCACAGTCTACAGGTCATATTTATGAAGGGATTTCATTGTAACTTGGTAGGATGACTCCAAATAATGTCTAGATGAGAACGTCCCATTTTGGTCGTGATCATTCAGCCTTGGTGGGTGCCCGAGCCCAAAAACCTTTAGCATAGGCAAAAGGTTATATTTATAGAAGGTTTTCATTGTTACCTGTTAGGTTGACTCCATATAATGCCTAGATGATGACATCCCCTTTTGGTCGTGATTGGTCATCTGTGATGGCTATAGGTGCCCGAAGCCTGAAAACCTTGAGCACAGTCTACAGGTCATATTTATGAAGGGATTTCATTGTAACTTCGCAGGATCACTCCAGATGATGCCCAGATGAGATTCTCCCCTTTGGTTGCGATCATTCAACCATGATGGCTGCCCGAGCCCAAAGCCCGAAAACCTTTAGCACAGTCTACAGGTCATATTTATGAAGGGATTTCATTGTAACTTGGTAGGTTGACTTCACATAATGTCTAGATGAGAATGTCCCCTTTTGGACGTGATTGGGCAACCGTGATGGCTTCAGGGGCCCAAAGCTCGAAAACCTTTAGAACAGTCTACAGGTCATAATTATGAAGGGATTTCATTGTAGCTTGGTAGGATGACTCCAAATAGTGTCCAGATGAGAACGTCCACTTTTGGTCATGATCATTCAGCCTTGATGGCTGCCCGAGCCCAAAAACCTTTAGCATGTCTGTAGGTCGTATTTATGGACGGATTTCATTGTAACTTGTTAGGTTGACTCCATATAATGCCTAGATGATGACATCCCCTTTTGGTCGTGGTTGGTCAACTGTGATGGCTACAGGTGCCTGAAGCCCGAAAATCTTGAGCACAGTCTACAGATCATATTTATGAAGGGATTTCATTGTAACTTCGTAGGATCACTCCAGATGATGTCCAGATGAGAATGTCCCCTTTTGGTTGCGATCATTCAACCATGATGGCTGCCCAAGCCTAAAGCCCGAAAACCTTTAGCACAGTCTTCAGATCATATTTATGAAGGGATTTCATTGTAACTAGGTAGGTTGACTTCATGTAATGTCTAGATGAGAGCAGCCCCTTTTGGACACCATTAGGCAACTGTGTTGGCTACAGGGGCCCAAAGCCTGAAAATCTTTAGCACAGTCTACAGGTGATATTTATGAAGGGATTTCATTGTACCTTGGTAGGATGACTCTAAATAATGTCTAGATGAGAACGTCCCCTTTTGGTCGCGATCATTCAGCCTTGATGGCTGCCCAAACCCCCAAAACCTTTAGCAGAGTCTATTGGTCATATTTATGGAAGGGCTTCATTGTAACCCGTAAGTTTGACTCCATATAATGCCTAAATGATGACATCCCCTTTTGGTCGTGATTGGTCAACTGTGATGGCTTCAGGGGCCCGAAGCCCAAAAACCTTGAGCACAGTCTACAGGTCATATTTATGAAGGGATTTCATTGTAACTTTGTAGGATCACTCCAGATGATGCCCAGATGAGAATGTCCCCTTTTGGTTGCGATTATTCAACCGTGATGGCTGCCAGAGCCCCGAAAACCTTTAGCACAGTCTACAGGCCATATTTTATGAAGGGATTTTAATGTAACTTGATAGGATGGCTCGTTTTGGAATAATTTCACTGTAACTTGGTAACTTTTGTTGATATACGTTAACTGCGAGGGCCACATACATTAACTGTGAGGTCATATTAACCCACCCCTCAGCTCTTTAGTACAGTGTACACCTCATATTATTTTTATCATAAACATAGCATACAGGGAACAGAAATGAACATATTCCCAATTATCACAATTCTTATCTTATTTCATAATCCTTTCATAAATATTGAACATTATCCTTTTCATCAAACACAACTCACAAGTTAACCCTTTACCCAACGCAGACGATATCAAAATTTATTATTTTAAATACAATATTTTGAAATTTTAAAAAAAATTTCAACAAAACCATATCATGTGACACCTCATTGGAACGAGCTCGACGAGCTCGTTCCAATGAGGGGTCACATGATATGGTTTTGTTGAAATTTTTTGAAAAATAATATTTTTTCAACTACTGAATTTGCATATTACGCGGGCGGGTGCGGGCAATTCGTTGGGTAAAGGGTTAAGCTACAGTGTCATTGACACTTTCATTTTCTTAGATGGTGGGTGTTTCTGAACATGCACTGATTTTAAAAAGGGGACGTTTTGGCCTCTGGCATTGACACTTTTTCTCATCCTAGTGAGTCAAAAAAAATTACCACTTGTTTTGGAACTATCCGGGAATAGATGCCCCAACTATGAATCAACACCACAGAACAAAAATTAGTGTTATTGTTTATTTGAAAATATGTCTGTTGTGTATCAATTTTCAGCCACAGATTTTTGGCATATCACTGAAGCAAGACAAAATTTCTGTGACCCATTTTAAACTGTATTCTTCTGCTTATCCATAATTGGAGAATTGAATGAAAAATGGGAGGGGGTGGTTTAGTGGCTCAGTGCTTACACTATTGGACTTCAAATCGAAGGGTCCATGGTTCAATACCCACCAGGGGTAACTGCATTGTGTCCTTGGGCAAGACACTTAAATCCAATTGCCCACTGTGTGGCACTGTGTTCTAAGACATACTGCATGCCGAGAGTGCACTTGTCTTCAAGCAATGCTAGCTCTGCACATTGGGGAATCTGACAGTTGCTCGCCACTGGCCTGTGGTTCTCTCTCCGAGTACTCTGGCTTACTGGTCCCATAAAACTGTCTGACATGAAGTGCCCCTTGCTGTCGAAAGTGGCATTAAACCCCATTAAAAAAAAGATTGAAAAACAAGTGGATATTTGAACTAACTAAATAAATTAAAAATATTAATTCCATTTCATATATTTTATTGATCAGGAAACACCAAGTGAAGGTGGACTAATACAGATGTGCATAAGTCACCGATGTGTACTTTCACTTCAACACTCGCAAATAAGAAAAGGAAGCTCCAATTGAAATGAATAAAACTCAAAACTTTTGGATATAATATAAATATATTTCACTTGAATGCATTGTTTTTCTTGTTTCATTCATTATGATCGGAGCTTTAATGTTCTGTGTGGAGAAAAGGTTTTACTGTCTATTTTCCGAGATTTTGTGGCAAAGCTGACTCCCTTCCGGGAGGCTGGCAACCCCACTGAATTTCTGGGATTTTCCTGGGCATTCCACGAGAGTTAACATGTCTGCATTATCTCCACAGGAATCTCGGAGGTAGATACTATCTCCACAGGAATCTCGGAGGTAGAGACATGCTTTTGACAATTTCAGGTTATACTCCTGTAAGCTGTATTGTCAAATATACTTTATTAACCTTTCAGGCGTCAGATTAATTTTCTGTTTATATGTACAGCCAGCCAACAATGATGTAAAAACACTGTCAAGATAAGTGTATTCTACAAGTAGAGTTCTCCAGGAAGAATACACTTGGTAAGCTTCTTCAGAGTAATAAAAAAGGGGCAGTTTGTGACTGTATTGGGACTTAGCAGGGCTCAAAATAAGTGTTTTCGCATTGCTATTTGCTATGCAAAACATGCTAAAAGCTACACAATTTTCAATTATGTGTAGCATTTTGCCATACAATATATTCAACTGCAGCCTAATAGGCTGCAGTTGAATATCTTATATAGCAAAATGTAAAAATGAAAATTTACAACAAACTTTGCAAGCTAGTTCACTGATGCTTTACTCCTGATATAAGATTAACTCTCCATCTCGCATTAGCAACTTCATATGTAACGTGAATTTTATTGGTTTAAATTCATCCTGCATTGTTTCTGCATTTTGCATAAAATACCCAGTCAAAATAACTTTAAGCCCATCAAATTAAGAGATGTTACGCATTTGGAAATATCTAAGTCCATGCAGTTGTTAAAGGCAGTTCAGTTGAAAAACTTAGCTAGTGCTTCATGTGTTGCAGCTCATTTGAAAAAGCACAGAAATGGATGGACATTATTCTATCTGCTCAGAAGAGTTCAATACAAAACAGTATGGCATAATTCCGGTATACAAGAAGTGCTATGCAATTTAAACAAAATGCTATTCATTTTTTGGAAAAGTGTAGCATTTTGCTACGCATTGAAAAAAAGGTATTTTGAGCCCTGGGACCTAGAGGAGTTAAGTTGATACATATAAATGATTCAAGGTCAAGGTCCTTCTTGTGGGAATCCCCAGAAATGAAGCAGTGCTTGTTTAACTATATGTGATTGCATTGTCAATATCCATTCAAGGCACATCAGGAGAAATTTCCATTCAAATATGTTTTTTCAATGTTAACTTTCCAAACATATCTAGTGATCCTTCATTGGAGCATGTTTATTGAGCTCACTCCAGCAAAGGCTCATAATTCTGTTTTGGAACAGAAAATGGAAATGTTTTGTTATTTTGGTGAAAGTATTGTATCATCGACTCATACATGCATTGTTAGGAAACAGATTCATTTAATAGACAAGTTCTGCTTTACTGGCATATAATAAAAAGTCCCAAGTTTTCAGTCCTCAAAATGGGCAGTATAATTTTAACCCTTGAGTCCACATACAGCCTCAAACTGCCACTTCCATGTTGCTTTGAAAAAGCTGCCCCAACTGTATTCTTCCTTGAGAATTCAACTTCAAACTATTCTTCCTTGAGAAGTCAGCATCAAAGTAAGACAGCCAACATTGATATAGAAACACTGTTGTTAAGTCATTTGAAACCATATGCATGCATATAAGGCCCCACAAGGTAGATTTTCTTTTTTCCTGGCAATTGAGTGCAAGAAGGGTTTGCAATGCTAAAGCATTGCAAAGCCTTGTTGCACTCAAGGGACAAATTTATCAGTTTTACTAACTTGGGTAAAATATCAGACATAAACAATTTAATTTTTATTTTTTTAAGTTTCAATTGGTTATAAAAAGAGCGCATGCGGCAACCAAAAGGACCATGCCTGGGGAGGGGGGGGGGGGGGGGGGCTAAGAAACAGGTTTTTAACTTTTTAGGCCTAAGTTAGAAATTATCAAAAAATATAATCTGTTCCTGAGGGTTAAACTGTTGTCTAAACTTGACCTTAAAACTGTGTTATAGTTTCAATACAGGCAGACATGTATTTCCTGAAATTGACCTGAAACTCCAGTGGATAGACTAACATGTATCATCTGGTGTAATTTTTTAGGAGTTTGATCAGTCTGGTCCCAAAAAAATATTTGGCAACAAATTGCAGGGTATGTGTGGATGAGCCCAGTTGAAACACTAGTTCTGGCTACACATAATGTACCAAATGATAATGTTTCAAAAGGATGCGAAAATACTGAGAATGTGGAGCTATATTTGTCACTAAATTATTTCAGTCAATGCACTGGGCAAGCAAAAAACCACAACCTATGATAGACGACAGTGCTAGGAATGTAGATAAACCTTCCCCAAATCTACAAAGAGCCGTACATAGCAATCAAAGAAAAGATAAAAGTTCTTATCCAGAAGGTTTGTATGTATATCCTGTATATATTTTACCTCTTGACTTAATCTGCAACAGTTGGTCACTGTCAAAAAGAAAAATAAAATGGGTCTGTTTTTGTTTGTGGAGAAAGGTATTTCTTATCAACCTACCCTACAATTGTTCACTACAGGCTTGCACTATACTCTCTATTTTGATCTTTCCCGAGGGATTTGGGAAAGAAAAGTGGTGTAAAAGCACCAAGAAAAAATAAGCCAAAACTGGGTCGAGTGCTACTGGCACACACCCTTGTTGATAATGGTTACCTGTGACTAGAATTATGAATCTGAGCATCGTATAATAACAGGACTGTGTTTTATATATTCTCGTTAATTTCAACCACATTTTCATTGTATTTTGTATATTCTCCGTGTTCCAGTCGCTTTGCGATCTCTGGGGTCGACCTTGTCAAGGTGATAGTTAAAAATTTGTTTTTTTGTTGTTTATAAGTGGAAATATTTTCAATAATATTTCTGCCTGGGTTAAATGTAAAGCGTAAAGATAGGTATGCGAGGGACCCCAAAAACTGATTTGTCAAACTAACGATAATTCAAGAGCTTCTAAATGATGTATGAAAGTTTAATGTCCATTATGGCGCACTTGTTGAATGCCACATGGGGTATCTGATAACAGATCAGAACTAAGAGAGACAATATTCTCTCCTGTTATCATTATCTGGGTAATTAAAGCCAGTTAAAATCTGATTGTTGGAAACCAGTGCATCACACATGTTCTGGACACACACCCATATTACGCATCTATCCTGTCTCTGAAATGTCAAAAAAGTTTACCTCAAACAAAATTCGCATTTATATCTCTATCCATATCGAATTATAAAGCACTTGTTAGATCAGAATTAATATGTTTAAACTTTGCTTTCCGACTGTCTAAAGAGTGAAGCAGAATTCTGAGGTAGGCAGTTGGCCTGAGGGCACTCAGAGAAGGTCCGAATTTAGCCTTGGCCATCGAGGGTCATAGGCACCGAGATTGAAAGTCCACATATTGTCGTAACCCGGTGAGGGTTGTAAGGAACCGATAGTAGTTTGTCAACGGTTGCAAACCGTAGTGGCATAGTAGCCAAAAAAGTAAAAGCTGTAACGTTGAGGTCCAGAAACCGTGTTAAGACCTTGAGTAAGAGCTTGAATAGCTTGCAAGTTAAAATAGTTTTAGGTAGTGCGAGAATTGGTGATGTTGAGAACACTTTGCAGAATATTATTATGCAAGCTTTGTTAAGTATATATCTGAAGGCAAAGAATAACTTAACCCTGTGAGAGCCAGGCAAGTTGCAAAGTGATTGTGAACTGTGGTAGACGTCAATTGAATTGTGATTGAACTGTGAGAATGCTGATAGAGTCACACAAGCCGAACATTATATGTGTTAAGCCCGGATGACTGTGAAGTAACCCTGCGAGAAGGAAGCAATGAGACGTGAATAGACACTTTGTATGTATCACAAACCATGAGAAAATGAAGATGAAGTGAGGTTGATCCAGCAGACACCTCTAGCTGTGGGAGACGTCGAGGGCCCTAAAGAATAAACTTTTATCTGCGTAATTAGTGTATTCTTATGCTAATTTTGTGAGTAATTTGTTTCATTTTTTATTTCTTCGTACATGTAAATAAATAATCTTTTAATGAATTATCGTTGATCACCCTTGGCATTGTAAGCCACAGGCACCTTCAGGAATCCTACAAGTCCCAAGTGGATAGGGCATTGATAAGGTGGCAAGGTTTACATTCGAACTGGGGTTCAGATGACAGTCACTGGCTGTTGGCTGAGCACTGATAAGAACATAAATTTTCCTCCATCATTTTGAACATCAATTTAACCCCTGTACTCCTGGGACAGTCCCCACATCGATCTCTTTGAGACCCATTGGAACCATCAGGTGGACAATTTCGTGTCCAATCCTCTGGCTTTCGTTGTGGACGCTCTGTCACTCAATTGGAACGATCTAGTCGGCTACGCCTTCCCGCCGGTTCCGATTCTGCCTCAGGTTCTGGCCAAGATCAGAACCTGCAGTTGGCGAATCATTCTGATTGCCCCCCCCCCCCCCCCCCCCCCCCCTGTTGCCTCAACAGGTGTGATCAATCAGCTCCGCTCTCTGTTGGCAGCGGTTCCGGCACGTCTCCCTCTACGTTGCGACCTTCTTTGCCAAGGTCACCCTGGGGAGGTTTCACATTGACCCGACTTCATTGTGCCTTCACGCATATCTTTTTTCAGGTCCTGTCTCCTCCGTAGTTGTTTTTCGAGATGAGCATTGGAGTGCATTTCTTCTTCAAGGTGGCACTCCACTGGTTTAGCCTTTGCGGCTAAGAGGAAGGTCTTCTTCGATTGTGTGCTTATCACTCTGTTGATTATGCCAATCCTTCGATAACACAGATTGCGGAGTTTCTGGTATATCTGTTTGATTCTCGTGGTCTCCAGCCTGTTACCATCAAAGGGTGCACGTTCATGTTTTCGGATACCTTTTCGTATGTGGGAAAGCATTGTATTGGCACTAATCCATACCTCTCCAAGCTTATTCGGCACTTTCTTTGAAAAGGCCTATGATTTTGCAGCTTACCCCAAGATGGAATCTTTCTTGGGTGCTGCTTCGCTTGGTGGCAGGGAGGGGGGGGGGGGAGGGGGGGGTCAAACCTTTATCCCAGGTGGATATGCGTTTTCTCACATACAATTTCTGATGGCTTTTGCCTCAGCCAGACAGTTTAGTGAGCTTCACGCCCTCTCTGTTGATCCGGCCTTTTTTCAGGAGCTCCGCCAACAGTGTTACTTTTACCACTGATTGCTCCTTTCTGGCCAAGAATCAGATTCCAGAAACAACTCCACCTCCTATCTGTATCAGGGCTCTTCCTTCTGCTGAGGGTAATCGCCCTTTGATCTGTCCGGTTCGTGCACTTCACATTTATTCTCAACCGGACACAGTTCATTAGCAAAGGCAGGAAACGATTCTTTCGGTCTCTTATTCCTGGTTGACAGAAGATCTCTCCTCAATCCATTTCTCGTGGATTTATCTTGCTATTTGTGTGGTTTATGCTCATCTAGCAACTGGTGATTGTGTTACCAATCATATTTCTGCCTACGAGGTGCGTGCCTTGTCTACCTCCTTGGCTTATGCTAACTTCGTCAAGTTGTCAGATGTTACGCAGGCAGCCTACTGGAGAAATTCTACTTTCTCCGCCTTCTATCTGCGTCAGTTGCAGGAGCAGTCTGAGGAACGTTTTTCTTTGGGCCCTCTTTCTTCGGCTCAGGCTATTGTCTACCCTAGCCATTAGGTTTCAAGGTCAGTTCCAGCCCTGTGCTGTTTTACTGTCTTTTCTGTCTGTGCATCATGCAGTGCCATACGCCTCATCTCTCATTGTCTTTTACTAATGTTTGTGATGCTATGGTTTGATAGGCCTTGGGAACTCTTCTTCTGTCCACGGTTTCAGTGCAGTCAGGTTTTGTGGGGGTTGGTTATGTGATTCCCTCCTCCTGTTGTCTATTCAGCCTGTAGTAAACAGTTGTAGGGTAGGTTGATAAGAAATCTAAATTTTATAGTAAATTTCCTTTCTTATTATGTCTATCACAATTGTTTACATGGAGGCCCTCCCGTCTTCTTATTCAGGTAAGAATTCTTCCTCCCTGCTGATCACATAACTCCAATGTTGGCGGATTCAAAAGAATGATTCATTAGTTACTGACTGTGCACTGGAACCGGAAGCTGTGGATCTGTACTAGGAGAAGAGCATCCCCTACTAGGTGTGCACCAGTAGCACTCCACCCAGTTTTAGCTTATTTTTTCTTGGTGCTTTTGCACCACTTTTCTTTCCCAAATCCCTTGGGAAAGATCAAAATAGAGAGTATATTTTCCGAGTTAGAGACTTCCACTGTAGTGCAAGCCTGTAGTAAACAATTGTGGTAGGTATAATAAGAAAGGAAATTTATTATAAAATTTAGATTTTCTGGTATTTTGTTTTTAAATTTGCCAAAAGTGACTTTCAAAAAGACTGAAGATGCCAAAAATCAGGAAGTACACATCTGATATGATGCTCACAGAATTGCAGGGTGTTTGTTCTTGTTACGAATCACATATTGTAATACGGTAAACAGTACATTCACCATGGACTGGTCGTAATCCATGTGTGGGCAGTGATGTCCATGCATGCATTTACCAGGTAAAAAAATCATCATTATCAAAATTTTAATTAATGAAGCACTAGGTTGTACCCAATGCTTCATTAATTAAATTTTTGATGATTATTCCTAAAATTAGTTTTTGGAATCTAATATTAGTGCATCCTTGGAAGTATTGCCCATCCATGGAAAGTGACCACTCCACGACGGCTGTACTGTACATAATTGGGCATCTGCGACCCATTATTATAACAGTGATTTTAATTTTGTGATACATGATCGATCACCTCCATCGTGAAATTTGAGAAAGAATTGTGCCTCAAAACACCCAAGCTAGCAGAGATAAAATTGACTGTACATAGATGAATATGACATGAGACATCTATTTATTTATTTATTTATTGATTTATTTATTTATTTATTTATTTATTTATTTATTGGTGTTTCAGGTCACATATATCTGCACAATGGCTAACCATGACCGTGACAGTTTTACGGGTGGAGGAAGCCGGAGTATCCGGAGAGAACCACCAAGCAATGGCAAGCAACTGTCAGCTCCCCAACATACCAACTCCACACAAGCAGGGTTAGCATTGGTTGAAGTCAGGTGCACCATCGATGTGCAGTACGCCTTAGTACACAGCGTCACCGTGCCTCCACGTGGGCAATGGGGGTGAAGTGTCTTGCCCAAGGACACAACTCAGTTGCCACAGGTGGGATTCGAACCGAGGACCTCTCGGCTTGCAGCCTGCACCTCTACTAAGTGAGCCACCATGCCCCCAAGACATCTATCAGATATCCTGTGGATTGACTCCTGCTATTTATGCCTTGGTGTCAAACAAAATGTTTTTGTGCCAAAACTTCAAGTGTATGAAAAAATGAAAAGTAAGAATCCAACAATATTTATACGCATAACAGAAAAAACACATTTTAAATTAGACATATATTATTAGTTACACAGTTTGTTGGTGGCCTAATATGGTATATATGGTGTCAGTTAATTTCATGACGAGAGCGAAGCTTGAGTCCAATATGGTATTAACTGACACCATATTAGGCCACCAATAAACTGAGTAGCAAATATAACTTACTGACTGCTGCATCGATGCACAGAACTAATAACAACAGCGATCAAAATTAAATGAGAGAATTCTCACAATGTGTTCACGTGTCATTTGCCTTGGCCTACAGGCACTCTCCCATAAATTGTAACAAGGCAAATTCATACATACCAAACAGTTTCATTTCGAAGGTAACATGACACAAATCCACAGAATATGAAGCCTTTTAAGTTGCCTAAATGCACTTCAGACCAAATATGGGCTTCCAACACTCAATCTTTCAACTTGAAGCGTTTATTGGCTGCCGCCATTTTGAATAATCAATGAACAAAGGGGAGATTACCCACAGCTGTCAGCGTATATTGATGTTGACAGGCAGTATATGGTTTTATATGCCGTCTGCATGTGACGTCTTTGAACCAGTGAAATTCCCAGATACTTGTAGGAGGTAACATATATAGAAATATGGAGAGTAGTCCTAAAACAAACAAGCTCTGTTTACTGGTAAAATAGGACCCAGTCACTGATGCTTGGGGTGGAAGTCCTCTAAAAAGGGAAACATGAGTATAAATGATAGACTTAACTTGACTTTATCTCCATGTTATGATCACAATTAGCCATTGTGCAGAAGTATGTCACCTTTACCTAACATAGCAGCCAAAAACGGCCAGAAAAGTAACCAGAATAAGTCTACAACACCATAATATATCTCGGAAGTTTCTCAGTAAAACATACAAATATGGATATCATTAAAACCAGCTCATCGAGCTGGTTCTAATAATATCCATGTTTGTATGGTTTTATTGAAAAATTGTGAAATTTGTTTTCGAAATATGTGAAATTTAATTTATTTTTTAAAAATACTGAGTTAGGCAAAGGGTTAAACACCTGTAAATAAGTAAATAAATAGTACTAAAACAAATGTAACTCAAATCTTGTGAGATATTATTAGAAACTCGGCAATACTTCATTGCATCTGTGGGTTGAAACTGAAGGCCAAATGACTGAGACTTCCTGTCTGCATTGTACTCATTCTCACATGACGTGAGTTAATGATAGGGGGGAAACACAACACGGCAGGTGTTTTAACAGTTGTGTGATCTGTTTTGTTTGCAACCCTCTCTAAAGTACCACAAATACAATAAAACTACCTATAATGGGCAAATGTTCTAAAGTCCTATGCTTAATTGCCTTTTGGCAACTTTCATCAATGTCATGTAGGCCTAAGTCTTGTTCACTTTACAGCACTGGTGAAGGGTATTGCTCGGGAATGAGAGTCCTGAACAATTGAAATGTGCTGATTGTTTACTATTATGCAGAGAGAATTTGAATGGGGAGGTAGGGAGCTTTGCTATTTTCGACTATTTTGAACACTGTGAACACTGTTCGCCATAACAAGTGAGAGGTCGGAAGTCCCATCACCCACCCCCCAAATCCGCAGCCCCTGTCAATGACTAAAAAAATCACTGGACAAATGTTTAAATCGCCAAATTTTCATCAATATAAACTGCAGGTTATAAAATGAGTAATTATCGCATTTGGCTGCAATAAAGGGATTAAGTGTTGCTGATTGTCAAAATTGAGGCATGCACACTGCAAAATGTGTAAACAGTTAATTGTCCCCCGACCCTTCGGGGGACTATTGTAATTAGCAGTGTCCGTCCGTCCGTCCGTCTGTCCATGCGTCCATCCGTCCGTCCATCCGTCCGTCCGTCACACCCTTGTCCGGATGATAACTTTAGTTTGGATGATTTTACTGAAACTAAATTTGGTATGTGTCTTACTTGGGTGGAAATGCAGGTCAAGTTCGAAAATGGGCACGCTCCACTGATTTCTACTGGATTTATTCCCCTTTTTCGACTTAAAAAATACAGTTTTTGTGTTGTCCGGATGATAACTTTAGTTAGGATCATTTGATTGAAACGAAATTTAGTATGCCGCTTATTTGGGTGGAAATGCAGGTCAAGTTCGAAAATGGGCATGCTTCACTGATTTTTACTGGATTTATTCCCCTTTTTCAACTTAGAAAATACGGTTTTTGTGTTGTCCGGATGATAACTTTACTTTGGATCATCTGATTGAAACGAAACTAAGTATGTGGTTTAATTGGTTGGAAATACAGGTCAAGTTAAAAAATGGCCATGCTCTGCGAACAAATTGCATCCTAACAGCTCCCTTGAATTTGCCATCTTGGTCGGGGGACTGGGGGCGTTGCCCTTGTTAAGATGTGGAGACAGGGTTTGTGATTGACTCAGAGTTTAATAAAACAGAATCTATTTAATGAATCAACATGTGGCTAGAAGGTAAGCCTCAATTACAGAGGCAGGGGCATTATATGATATGGTCTTATTAAAATTTTTGGAATTTTTTGTTTCAGTGGCTGACATTATTTTGTATATTACTTTTTACGTTATACTGTAAATACCGTTCATCATCGGTATCGAATCAATACCGATTTACTGTACCGTAGGAATCTCAAAATACCCTACTTTTGATACTGAAAAATATTCCCAACATTAGTTAAAAAATAATAGAACAAACAACAGAACATTACACAAATTCATGACAATATGATCCAGTGGACTTTGTATTTCTAAAGGCAGTCACCACCAGTCATTTTATGTAACAAAGAAGCCGATAGAAAATACCTGTGTTGCTTCCAGCAGTTTGACACTTTCGTGGATTTGTCTGTTGTAAAATGATGAATCACAGCAGTCTACTGAAAATACCATTTAAAATTGGTATCAGTATGAGTACATGTACATTATTGACACCGAATACCATACCGGTACCTAGGTAAATCATTCTAAAAATACTGATACTGAAACCAAACTTGACATTTCAATGCCGACCATCTCTATTAACCCTTTACCTAACATGAAAAGCAGATGACACATGCAAACAAAATTTTTGAATAACTAATTTTTTTCATTTTTTTGTCTCAAAACCATAGGTTATGACCCCTCATTGGAACGAGCTCAACGAGCTCGTTCCAAAGAGGGGTCATAACCAAGGTTTTTGAGACAAAAACTGAAAAAATAATGAAAATTAATTTGCGATTTTTGTGAATAGCACTGGCCAGTTTTGGCCGTTACGTTGGGTAAACGGTTAAAAAGTAAATTGAATATTGGTAAAAGGAACTCAACCCAGATTTCTAGAGACTTCAGTATGTTATAATGTAAGTTTCCCATGGGGCCTTCGATTCAAGAAAAAGCCTTGAATTTGACCAAGGCTCATTCAAGGCCTTCAAATCCTGGAAACTGTGTCAGGCCTTGAATATTCATGGAATATATATAAATGCTGATGAAGCATGTAATCATAAGTATATTGTTTTATATGCCAGAGTTTGTGAAGGCATACTCCTAACTAGGACCCTCCACTCATTACCCCGCCTCACACTTCCCTACAAGGGAAGTGGGGGGATGAGATAACAACTGGAGGTCCTAGTTACGAGTAGTGAAGGCAGGGCCTTGAAAATCCTTGAATTTGGCTATTGTAGAAACTTGAAAAATGCTGGAATATATCGATAAATGGCCTCGAATAGCCTTGAATTTTATCAGTCTTTGCCTGCAGGAACCATGTAATGTTATGTTCTGTCTTCTTTAAAAGTTGCAAATCAAATCTTAGGACTTGCTAACCCATTTTTACAGCTAATCAAATTTTGCAGCACAGAACACACCCTGCTGCTTCTTTTATACTTTCCAAAATAAAGCATTTTTGGTGATTTCTTCTTTGCCTAATATAACAAACAAACAAAACTTCCCCAAAAATGTTGAATAACTTTCATATGTTCATTTTTTGTCCACCAACTATAGCTTATGATGAGCTCATGGTCATGAGATATGTTTTTGATGTGATAATTGAAAATATTATGACTTACAAGTAGGCCTGCCAGATGTCCTATGATAACCAAAGCTTTGATGAATGAATTGAATTTGCTGTCACCTCTGTCCGATAGTACAACCAGTTTTTATCAAGAAGTTTAACACTTTATATAACAGGAAAGGCAGACAATACTTGCAAGGAAAATTCTTGAATAACTAAATTTTTTCGCATCAAAAATACAGCTTATGACCCCTCATTGGAATGACTTCAATGAGTGGTCATAAGCTATATTGTTGAGACAATAAATGAAAAAATAATGAAAATTGATTTTTGTGAATTACATTGGCTGGTTTTCGCTGTTTCGTGAGAGTAAAGGGTTAAAAATGTAAGAATGTTTTTTCTCTCCATAATTACATCTAAATGAGTTATGATATAAACCTTTCAGACAAGAAGTTTCAATAATTATTACACACTTTACTTGAATGCACACTTTTACTTAAGAGCTACATAAGTTAGGTAATTATGGCATGTCTCGCATAAATAAACCGTAAAGTCAAGGCAAGCTGCAGTATCATTGACATTTTCATTAAATTCTTCTCTCAAACCACTGCTCCAAATACCTTCATATTAGATATATTACATCATTGTTAGACTTAAAAAAGTTCAAAATCTGTTTCTCAGGCCCTCCATATGACATCATTGTTAGACTTAAAAAAGTTAAAAATCTGTTTCTCAGGCCCTCCAGCATGGTCTTTTGGCTACCACATGCTCTCTTTTTATAACCAATGCAAACTTGAAAAAAATAAAAATTAAATGGTTTATGGCTAATATTTTACGCAAGTTAATAAAATTGATAAATTTGTCCCTTGAGTGCAACAAGGCTTTGCAATGCTTTAGCATTGCAAAGCCTTCTTGCTCTCAAGGGACGAAATACACCACCACCCATGCTATTCTGTAGATTATGAGGCCTAAAACATAAAACAAACCAAGAACATGAACTTTTGATGGCAAAGAAATATTTACAAAAATAAAATAAAAAACTGCCCGCCCACATGCAATTTCACAAAAAATGGCCTGAGAAATAGAAGATCTACTTTGTGGGGCCTTAGGATTATATCTTAGTTTGTTCAAACCAATAGTGGGGCTGGGTGGGGGCCGGTATATTTTAAGGTCTTGTGTAGCTTTGGATTTTAACACTGTGAATAATGTAAAAGTATGCATAAATCTTCTGAACTGAAAAATCTTTTATGTTCCAAAAAGACTAAAATCCTCGCCCTCTGATTGGATGAGAGCTTGTGTAGTTTCTTCTATTTTTATGGCTTCAGTAGCATATGTTACTGTCTGAAGTCACCACGCAAAATATTTGAAATGACGTTGCCCGTTTTGTAATTATTTCATCAACCGAGTGACTTGCAAACCACTTCATTTTTCTAGATTTTTTCACGTTGACCAGACGATGTTCCAAATGGAGGGCTGTCTAAATTACAAATCAGTCTACGATTTGAACTACGATGGAGTGACCTCAACCTTTATTATTTATTGATTTTTTTTTCCAGTGACATCATAGGGTACATGAGAGGTTTATTTACTAAATTGTTAAAAATTTTCCTGTTCCTTTCACGATGTAGGTTTGGGCTTTTAGATTTGGGTAGGATGTTATTGGAACATATACATTATTGTGATGAATTGACAATAACATGGTCTGAGGTTTGTGGCTCCGAGTTTATGTTCAACCTTGACACTACACAGCTCAGTTTGATATAAACTCCGAGCTACAAACCTCAGATCTGAATGATACACTGGTTTGTGCAAATATGAATTCCGGCGTTAATATTGAGGATTTTATGTTGATTTAAAATCTTGTCTCGGAAGAATCAATGGTGTTTGGCAACAGGCCTGAAAATAAGCAGTCTGACATTTGCAGAATGAGGTCCCCAGAGGGTGAATTTGATGATGGCCAATTTATCCTCTGGGTCCCTCTTTCTGTTTAGTTTTGAGACCCTAATTCAGATTGAAGTTCAAAGAGGGTGAATTTAGTGATGCTACCCTGCTGTGCAGGATAGCATCACCAAATTCACCCTCTGGGGACCTTGTTTTGCAAATGACAGTCTGCTTATTTTCTGGCTTGTTTGGTAAGGGGAGGCAGATGGATTATGTCACAATTCAAAATGGTGTAGAATAATCATCATTGACCACACGAGAATACAAATTCTACTCAAATCACAGAGGTTAATTATATTTATTACTTTGTCGTGCAAATTTTTATTTCCACTTTACGTGGCATTCATAGCTAGGCAACACTATTAACAAAATAGCCATTTAGATATTATTTTTTCAGTTTTCACTGAAACATAGCTAATGAATCCTCATTGGAATGTGCACATTTCAGTTAGGGGTCATAAGGTATGTTTTGAAAGCAAAAATTGAAAATGTTTAGTTATTCATAACATTTTTTCCACAAGTGCCATTCACTAGACCCCACATTAAGAAAAGAGTTGAACAGACTTTGAAATGTCTTTTAGGTGATTATTTGTCAAAAAATTCTGCGAAACTCCCCTAATTGCGAGGTAAACTAAATTTCCAAAATAGTTCAGAGCTGTTTTTTTTATTGAAGGCACTGCAAATTTCACCGATCCAAGATGACTTCTCCCTGGTCACCTGGTCTATATGAACAGTAATTCATATTTGAGAAATCTAAGGACACTGTACAATTTAGACTTGACATTATCCTTCAGTGAAATAAAATTATGGAAATATTTTTTTTTTCATCAAAACACACAGTTGATTACCTTTTTATTCAGGGAAGCAAACTGGTGAAAAAATAACACATTGTGTTGGGAGAATGTCTATGCATATCAACATTAGTAATTTTTGTATTGTAGGAAGACAGGAACAATCCATGAAAGCTGAGTGGATGAGAGAACCTCCATCAGAAATGCTGAAAAAATTTCGGAACTATGAAATATAATTTCGAAATCTGATACTTGGATTGGTACAGAGGTGTTCAGACTCAGACAATCTTATTTACCCAAGAGTACCTTAATAATAGTGAAAGAATTGTCAGCCACTTCAGTTTTGTCATTGAAAGCTTTGTTGCTCCATAGTTTTTGTGGTGTAAGCTTTCAAAGGTGTGTAAAGTGATATTTTAGAAAACTTGTTGTCATAGTTATGACCTGTCTCAGCTTTCTTGCAAAACAATAATTTAATCATATAATAATAATACTTTGACAGGATTTTGATTTGTCTTGGTTCAGTTGTGAGAAGGTCTTGATTAAACTTGTGCTCCCAAATACCTCTCTATTCCAACACCCCTCCTCTCCTCCCAAACAAGCCAGAAAATAAGCAGACTGTCATCTGCAAAATGAGGTCCCCAGAGGGTGAATTTAGTGATGCTACCCTGCACAGCAGGCTAGCATCACTAAATTTACCCTCTGTGAACCTCATTTTGAATTAGGGTCTCAAACTAAACAGAAAGAGGTACCCAGAGGATAAATTGGCCCACTGTGTGGAGTAGTGTCATCAAATTCACCCTCTGGGGACCTCATTTTGCAAATGTCAGACTGCTTATTTTCAGGTCTGCTACCAAAACTCGGAAACAAATTATTTGATGACATCCCATATCTCATTCCTCCCAGTCTCTCCAATAAACATACAAACTCTCTCTTTTGTATCACCCAATACCAACATAGCCTCCATTCTCCCATCTCCCATCCAAATTATACATACTCTCGGTGAATCTTATTCTGTCAGACTGATATTTTGGACATTCTATCAGAAAGTGTTCCAGGTTCTCCAGTACTCCTAAATTACACATTTGGCCCTTCTATTCACTGTCTTTCCCAGTTTTTGTACCTTGTTGGAACAATCCTGGGTACACTTTTCTCAAAAGTTTGTGTAATTTTATCGGTCTGGTCTAGGTTATCTTGTGCATTGATAAAACAACTTAATTCTAGTATACAGTATACTGTGGACTGGTCATAATCAACATGTGGACAGTGATGTCTATGCATGTGTTGACCAGGTAATAAAAATCATCAGCAAAAATTAATTAATGAAGCACGGGGTTGTACCCAGTTCTTCATTAATTAAATTTTTGATGATTATTCTTATAATCATCAGTGGTAGACTGTTGGACTTCTATGCTAGAGTTGTAGACTGTTGGACTTCTACGCCAGAGGTCCCAAGTTCGATCCCCATCTAGGACGACCCGCGTTGTGTCCTTGGGCAAGGCACTTTATCCTGGTTGCCTACATGGGGGCACAATGACGCCATGTACTTACGTGTACTGCACGTCGATGGTGCACATGTCTTCAGCCGATGCAAGCCTGCTTGAGCAGAGCTTGAACAGAGAATGTTGAGGAGCTGACAGTTGCTCATTGATGCTCAGTGGTTCTCTCCGGGTACTCTGGATTCCTTCACCCGTGAAACTGTCACGCTCATTATTAGCCATTGTACATAAGTATGTGACCTTAAACACCAATAAATAAACAGTGTTTGGAATCTAATATTACTGCGTCTGTGGAAATATTGCCCACCCATGGAAAATGACAGGCCCATGGCGGCTGTACTGTAAGTAGTCTTATCATGATCAATGACAGGTGCCCATTGCACACAGTGTTCACATTGTTGGGTGCCAATTTAGCCAATTGCACTAAAACATTTTCAATTTGGAACCAGAACACCTTCATTGGCTAAAATTTTGGCACCAAAAAGTTTCTTTCACTTGTGAAGGAAAGACACTGTGGCAGTAAAGAGCACATTTGATGACCAAACAAAAAAATATGTTATTACTTCTTTTGTCAATAAGGTTTGGGAAATTTTGTTTGGACAAAGTTTCATTGTTAATTGTCAGTGATTGGTAATGAGGCTGTCTTCAGTAATTTTGCACAATGCAAAACTACATTTAGCCCATTACCATGGCAGAAGGTCAGACGATTGTATGTTTTTGTCAGAGTTATTGCCCTTATTCAACTTAGAAATTTCATGTGTTTTTTGATTGTGGTTACCTTCATGGTGTAATCAACTCCTTTCACTGTTGCTAATGTAGAGAGTTGAAACTTTAGGATATGGTTGCACATGCCCTGGAGATATGCAACATCCATAAAGTTTGCAGAAAAACTATTTTTTAACAAAATTTATTGCCCTTTATCGACTGAGAAAATTGCCATTTTCTTTCTTTTTTTTTAAATTGACGGTGCCTTATTGAGGGTACCTTCATGGTGTAATCATCTCCTTCCACAGTTTGTAATGTGGAGATTTGAAACCTTAGGGTATGGTTACACACACAATGAAGATGTGCAGCATCTTAAAGTTTCCTGAAAAATATTTTTTCACAGAGTTATTGCCCGGTATCTACTTAGAAAATTTCTTGTGTTTATTAATTGAGGGTACCTCCATGGAGTAATCTATTCCTCCCTCAGTTTGTAATGTAGAGGGTTGAAACTTTAGGATAGGGTTACACATGCCTTGATAATATACATCATCTATACAGTATAGTTTGCAGAAAATATTTGTTAACAAAATTATTGCCCTTTATCGACTTGGAAAATTTTCAGTATTTTTAGCTCACCTGACTGAAAGTCAGAGGGAGCTTAAGTGATCACTTTCTGTCCGTCATCGGTCCGCCCGTCCATCCGTTGTTAACTTTACATTGTCAACTTCTCCTCATAAACCACTTGGCCAAACTGAACCAAATTTGATTGCTTGGTCGTTATAATTCAAGTTTGTTCAAATAAAGTTGTCACGCTCCATAGGGAGGGGTGGGGAAACCTGTGGGTACAATGACTTGATATTTTGTTTAGAGCTTCTATTTGAGTGTAGAATTAAGTTTGTCAATGAAGTTCATGGAGCAATATTTGCCTTCGTAATGGGAGGGACAGGATTTTTGGCCCTGCCCAAAATTTATATTTTCAGAACCAATGGTCTGATTTGAACCAAATTTGGTATGAGGTATTATTGAGTCATAAGTAATTGGTTCATGCAACAGAAAAATTTCTTGTGTCCCCCTTTGACACCCCAGGAGCCAAAAATATAAATATTTTTAAACGCCCATATTTCCCAAACCACACAGAACAGAAATCTGTTATTTGGTATGAAGCATCCTTAGGACCAGTAAAATGGACTGGTAAAACAAAATTGCCTTCGGTTCTGTCAGAGTGTTCTGTATGGGGCGGGGGGAGGGGGGGGGGGGGATTCGACATTAACATATTTGCAAAATTTTTTTTAAAATTTCTTCTCCAGAACCAATAATCAGAATCTTTTGATATTTGGTATATAGCATCGATAGGGGGTCAAATACAAGTGTGTTCAAATTAAGCCCCTCAGTTCATATTTGGCATCAGTACAGGAGCCTGAATCTTTACTTAGGGCAATATGGGCAATAAGCTTTAAAAATCTTCTTCAGAACCTCTAGTGAGAATTTTTTAATATTTGGTACACATCATTGTTACGAGGGTCAGATTCAAGTTTGTTCAGATCAAGTCTCTCAGTTAATATTTGGGCTTCCTATGGGGGCCCGAATTTTAACTTAGTGCAATATGGGGAATAATCTTTAAAAAACTTCTTTTTCAGATCTACCAGTCAGAATCTTTTGATTTTTGGTATACATCAGCTCTGGGGGGTGGAGTGGGTGTCAGATTCAAGTTTGTTCAAATAGAGTCTCTGGGTACCTTCATGGGGTAATTAACTCCTTCCTAAGTTTCTTATATAGATAGTTGAAACTTTGGGATATGGTTACACTTGCCTTGAAGATGTACAACATCTATAAAGTTTGCAGAAAAAATAGGTTTTTACAAAATTATTGTTCTTTATCAACTTAGAAAATTTCCAGTGGTTTTCAATTGAGGGTACCTTCATGGAGAAATCAACTCCTCCCACAGTTTCTAATGTAGAGAGTTTAAACTTTAGGATATGGTTAGACATGCCTTGCAGATATGCAACATATATAAAGTTTGCAGAAAAATATTTTTTCATAAAATTATCAAAACAAATCAAATCAAGTCGCTTTTACATTTGGTAAAGGGGCGGGGGGTACCTTTTTGTGTCACCCTATTAAATAACATACAGTTTTTATGATAATGCCCCAATGGTCTGTAAACAGTCCTGAAAATGAATTAGAAATTTAACTCCTCGCAGTATTATGTGGTTAAACTAGTGTTTTCAGTGGTGAAATTTTCCCATAATGCAGTTGCAAATTTAACCAGCTATATATTGTTTGACAGAGCTCAGTAAGCTCTGTCCAATAAGAAAAAGTTGGCTAAATTTTTAATCCTAGGAATGAAAGATAGTATCAAAGAGATTTCAAAGTAAAAAAAAAAAAAGAATGAGGCAGATTTTCAGTGTTGAGGTAGGTGCCCGAGAAACAAGCCTGAATATAAGCAATCTGTCATTTGCAGAATGAGGTCCCAAGAGGGTGAATTTGCTAATGCTATCCCATACAGTGATCCAATTTATCCTCTGGGTACATCTTTCTGTTTAGGCTTGAGACCTTGATTCAGATTGAGGTTCACAGAGGGCCAATTTAGTGATGCTACCCTGCTGTGCAGGGTAGTATCACCAAATTCACCCTCTGGGAACTTCATTTTGCAAATGACAGTCATCTTATTTTCAGGCTTGCTGAGAAACCAGAATTTGTTTTATTAGCCTTACATTCCACTTGTTTATTTATGTTTTTGTTATTTATATGGAAATCTTGGAAAGTGTAGCATTTGACATGGTTGTGCTCATAACTAAATTTTCTGTTAAGTTTGATCAGTATTCTGTTATCCACATACATGTATGTTTTTTTTTATTGTTTGGTGAATTGGTAAAAATAAACTACTGGGTATGTCTTTTCATGTTTTTATTTCTTTTACTTCCTCCAAGCAGTCAAGTTGACAAGTACTATGCAATCATTAACTCCTTGCATGCTGTTGGTAGATATTCCTGCCAGGACAGGATTTCTCTTGCCACTGAAATAAGTATAATTTGGGAGTGCGAAGGCTAAGTGGTTAGAGTATTGGACTTCAAACAAGAGGTCCACAATTCAATCCCAACCAGGTTTAACTGCATTGTATCCTTGGTCAAGGCACGTAATCCTGATTGCGCACATTGGGGCATGGTGGTAATGTGCATTAAGGCACACTGCACATCGATGGTGCACCTACTTTCAACCAGTGCTGACCCAGCTTGTGCTAAGTTTTACATTGGGGAGCCTGACAGTTGCTTGCTGTTGCTCAATGGTTCTTTCCAAGTACCCTGGTTTCCTCCACCCATGAAACTCTCTGCCACGTGGTGATCCCAGCTGTTGAAAATGTGTCGTTGAACTCCAATAATAAATGAATAGGATTAATTTGGGTGCATTTAATCAAATTTTCTTCCTGTAAGTTGCATGGATTTTTGCACCAATGATTTCTTGAGTTAAATTGAGACGACTTTTTTTCAAATGTAGTCATGGCTGCTTCAGAGCAGCCATGGTTAGGTTTGATGAAAATATTTTGAAAATGCTTAGAGGTCTTTTAAGAGTAAAGCACATATGATATTTCTTCATGCGAAAAAGGAGTTTGTTCCATGTACAGAAGAAGTCTACAACCGATGAACTGGGCCTATGACCATGTTCAAATTCAGTAAATAAGATTATGTTGACACATATACAATATACAGAGAGTGAATTATGAAAACCATGACCATGAGTATTTGTTGAAGCATAGTGTGTATTGTTGTTCTGTTTCCACCCAGTAAATACTAAAAAGTTTATTGGAAAAATATTTAGTCTAAGATTGTGGGAGTAAGTGAAAGAGAAGAGATCACAGTATACAAAACATAACAGTCTGAATTTGGGTTGCCAGGTGGGTGTTTTGTGTCTTGGAAAAGATGGAGAATGATTGGGGCATCTGTTCTCTTTGTTCGGCCACTCTACTTGAGATGCTCATGTAAATTAACAGCACATGAACCAGAAAGTGCAGCCAGTGGTCTTGGCTGGTTCTATTCCTTCTTTTTCTCAGGAATAAATACTGCCAAATGCACATTCACACTTATTATAGTCACAATCACCTTGCACTGGGAAAACTGGAAAAGGATGCAAGCATACTTTTTTTCACAGCAGGGGTTTGATTGATGTTTTTTGGAGATCTGGCAGGGTCACAAGAGGTCTTTGGAAGTCCTTGGATACAGAAATAAATTTTTAAAGTTTTGAAAATACTTGAAACGCCTTCCATACAAGAGAGATCCTTTTCTTGAAAAAGAAGTTGAGTGATGCCAGTGCTTTTGTCAAGGTTTTTTTTTCTTGCTCACCTGACTGAAAGTCCGGGGGACCTCAAGTGATAACTTTCTGTCTGTTGTCCATCATCCATCCAGCGTGAACTTTAATTTATCTTCCCATAAACCATTGGACCGAATTCAACCAAATTTGATATGCATGTTCCTTATATGTCAATTCAAGTTTGTTCAAATAAAGTTGCCATGCCCACAGGGTGCACCTAAAGGGGCATAATTTTGTTACCACCCCACAAAAAAAATTTTTTTAATTCAAAAAGTCTCCAGAACAACCAATCAGAATCTTTTGATGCTTGATACACCACATCCTTAAAGGGATCAGATTCAGGTTGTTCGATACAAGTCCCTGGGTTCATATTTGGGCTCCCTATTGGAACAAATTTTAACATGATGTGATATGAGTAAATGTATTTAAAAATCTTCTTCAGATCTACCAGTCAAAATCTCTTGATATTTGGTATACAGCATCTTTAGGGAAGTCAGCTTGAAGTTGTTCAAATCAAGTTCCTGGAGTCATATCTGGGCTCTCTGTGGGAGCCGGAAATTCAAATTATTGTAATATTAGAAATATTCTTTAAAAATCTTCTTCAGATCCATCAGTCAGAATATTTTGATATTGCGTATGTAGCAACCTTAGTGAGGTGAGATTCAAGTTTGTTTAAATCCTGTCCCTGGGTTCATATTTGGGATCCCTATGAGAACCCAAATTTTAATTCAGTCCAATATGACCCAATTATTTTTTAAAAATCATTTTCTCCAGATCCATCTGTCAGAATCTTTTGATAATTGATAAAGAGCATCCTTAGGGGGTGAGATTCAAGTTTGTTCAAATCAAGTCCTTGGGGTCATATTTGGGCTACCTATGGGAACCCGGATTTTAACTTTCATGCAGTATGAGGTAATTTATTTAAAAATCTTTTTTCTTCTCACCTACCAGTCAAAATCTTTTGATATTTGATATGCAGCATCCTTAGGAGGTTCAGATTGAAGTTTGTTCAAACCAAGTTTCTGGTTTTATATTTGGGTTCCCTATCGAAGCCTTGATTTTAACTTGGTGCAATATGAGGAAATTTCTTAAAAAATTATCAGTCAAAATCTCTTGATATTTCGTATACTGAATTTTTTTTCAAATCAAGTCCATGGAGTTATATTTGGGCTTCCTATGGGGGCCCACAATCGATATTAGTGTAATACGAGGAATATTTTTTTAAAAATCTTCTAAAGACCCACCAGACAGAATATTTTTGATATTTGGTATGCAGCATCCTTAGGAGATGCTCAGACTCAAGTTTGTTCAAATCAAGTCCCTTGTTTAAAATTTTGCCTCCCTATGGGAGCCTGGAAATTTATTCAAAAATCTTATTCAGATATATCATCTATCAACATCTCTTGATATTGGGTATACTGCATCTTTAGGGGTGGGGGGGGGGGGGTCCCAGCTTGAAGTTTGTTCAAATCAAGTCCCTGGAGTCATTATGGGAGCCCAAAATTTAAATTGGTGCAATATGAGGAGCATTCTATAAAAATTTTCTTCAGACCCATCAGACGAAATATTTGATATTTATATGTGGCATTCCAAGTGAGTGACACTCAGGTTTGTTCAAATCAAGTTCCTGGGTTCATATTTGAGCTCCCTATGTCCATTTTCTTTTAAATGTTGAATGCTGGTTTCCGTCACTATGTGATGGCACTAGTGCTTCACTATCTGTCCGTTTATGCTTGATATAGGTCCCAAACATCTGGAGCTCCCATACGGACCGGTAGGCTTGTTGGACATCGGCATACTCTGTATAAAGAAGTTATGATAATGAACAAGAAACATTTGGGAAGCATCAGTAATAATTTAAACATAGTGACCTTTGTTTAGTGTTTTATGGTAGATCACCGCCCTCTGAAAGAAAATCAATGCCTGAGACGAAGTCGAGGGTATTATTTTTTTCTTTTGGAGGTGATAATCTACCATAACATTGTGTGTGTGTTTCATGATACTGAATGTCCACAAGAAGTAATTATAATGCCTGTATACAAACACAAATTAAAAACATGTCTATTATATTTTAAAAAAAACAAACTATGAAAAACTGGAAAAGTCCTCTTATCGTTGATTCGTTGATACACGACTTGAATTTTCCAGCAAATCGAGTTATGACTGCTTCACGACAGCCACGACTTGATTTGATGGGAAATTGAAAATAAATAACAAATGAAACTTTTAACCTTTTGAAACCAGATGCTATATTCCACGCCCGTTCAGAGCCATCGGCTGGTAGAGTCTATATTCGCTACATGGGGAAGACCAATCAATGTTTTTTAGCTCACCTGACTTTCAGTCAGGAGAGCTATAGTGATCACTCCGGGAACATGGTGTTTGCGTCTTCTCCTCCCAAACCGCTGAACCAATTTAATTGATATTTGAGATAATAGTTTGTTATGGCATCGCAATTTGATTTTGTTCAAATCAAGTTGCCTCGCCCGTGGGTAGGGCCACACCCAAAAAGTGTGTTGAAATCTTAAAAAATCTTCTCATGAACCAGCAGAAGCAGAGACTTGATATTTGGTGTGCAGCTTCCTTTTGAGGTGTAGACTCAGATTTGTTCAAGAGAAGTTTGTGGGGCTATACTTGGCGTCGTAATGGGAGGGGAAAGAATATTTGCCCCTCCCAAAATTTCTATTTTCCAAACCGAGAGGCAAATTTTGACCAAATTTGATATGAGGGCTTATTGGGTCATAAGTACTTAATTTATGCAAAAAAAAAATTTTCCTGTCGCCCCATGGGGAACGCAGGAGCTAAAAATAGAAAAAAATGAAAACGCCCATATCTCCAAAACTACACGGCACTGAGAATTCTTATTTGTTGTGAAGCTTCCTTAGGACCAACAGAATGGAATGGTAAAAAAAAATTGCCATCAGTTTTATCATGGGGTACTTTTTGGGGACTTTGAAAAAGTGCTGAGTCAGCATTTTTTTAACACTGTGGGTAATGGGAAAAACATATAAGACTACTTTTCTCCCAAACCACTGCTCCAAAAGCTTTCAAATTTCACATATAACATATTTGGAAGATTGTTTCACATGTTTATTGAAATAAATTGCCTGGGTCGATATTTGGGCTCTCTATGGGAGCCCAAATGTTTAAATTAGTGCAGTATGAGGAGTATTTTTAAAAAATCTTCTTCTTCAGATCTACCAATAAGAATCTTTTGATATTTGGTATGCAACATCCTTAGAGGGGTGAGATTCAAGTTTGTTCACGCCAAGTCCCTGGGTTGATATTTAGGCTGAAAATTTGGGGTCCTATTGCAGACTTAGAAATTTTGGACCAAAATCTGGAAAAAATTTTTTTTGTTTTTTTATGCGTTTCGGTCAATTTTAAGACAAAAAATTTTTTTTTTTTACACTGAAAATTTGGGGTCCGGGTGGGACCAATTTTGGACCAAATCCTGAAAACTTTTCAGCTCAACTTTGGCGAAGCCAAATATGAGCTTATGCCATGGCCCATAGTCCGTCGTCCATCTGTCCATCTGTCCGTCTGTCCATCTGTCCGTCAACAATTGGATACGGCTCGGGCTAGAGGCCGTATTTATGAACCGATCTTTACGAAACTTCTTGGGTACCTTTGTTATGACCGTGGGACGAGAACGAGTGTTTTGGGGTGCGGTCCGATATTCAAGATGGCTGCCAGCCGCCATTTTGAACCGACGATGCAGAAATCTGTTTTTTGTACAGAACTTCCATATGAAAGCTCTGATTTGAATAATTTTTTGTATGAATGTTTAGTACCATGGGATACATCACATATAATACGGGTTTTTTTCTTGTGCGTAAATTATGCAAATTAGACTAACTTTGATGTTTTTTGGTGTTACTTTCAGCACTGTAAGTGCAAATGCCGATACGGCTCGGGCTAGAGGCCGTATTTATGAACCGATCTTTACGAAACTCCTTGGGTACCTTTGTTATCACCGTGGGACAAGAACGAGTGTTTTGGGGTCCGGTCCGAAATTCAAGATGGCCAATGGCAGCCATTTTGTACAAAATTTGGTGCAATCAGATTTTTGCACAGAACTTCCATATGAAAGTGCTGATTTGAATAATTTTTTGTGTGAATGTTTAGTACCATGGGATACATCACATATAATACGGGGTTTTTTTTTCTCGTGCAGAAATTATGCAAATTAGATGAACTTTGATTTTTTCAGTGCTACTTACACACAGTAAGTACACATGTCAATACGGCTCGGGCTAGAGTCTGTATTTATGAACCGATCTCCACGAAACGTCTTGGGTACCTTTGTTATCACCTTGGGACGAGAACGAGTGTTTCTGGGTGCAGTCCAAAATTCAAAATGGCTGCCAGTGGCCATTTTGTACCGAAATTAGGTCTAATCAGTTTTTTGTACACAACTTCTATACGGCTCAGGCTAGAGGCTGTATTTATGAACCGATCTTCACGAAACTTCTTGGGTACCTTTGTTATCACCGTGGGATGAGAACCAGTGTTTTTGGGTGTGGTCCGAAATTCAATATGGCCACCAGCAGCCATTTTGTACCAAAAATAGTGCAATCAGTCTTTTGTACAGAACTTCGGTATGAAAGTTCTGATTTGAATAAATTTTTGTATGAATGTTTAGTAACATGGAATACATCACATATAGTACGGGTTTTTTTCTCGTGCAGAAATTATGCAAATTAGATGAACTTTGATTTATTCAGTTCTACTTATACACTGTAAGTGCACATGTCGATACGGCTCAGGCTAGAGGCTGTATTTATGAACCGATCTTCACAAAACTTCTTGGGTACCTTTGTTATCACCTTGGGACGAGAACAAGTGTTTCTGGGTGCGGTCCAAAATTCAAAATGGCTGCCAGTGGCCATTTTGTACCGAAATTAGGTCCAATCAATTTTTTGTCACAACTTCTACACAGCTCATATTTGTGAACTGATCTTCACGAAACTTCTTGGGTACCTTTGTTTTCACCTTGGGACAGGAATGAGTGTGTTTTGGGGTGCCTTTGTTATCACTGTGCTATGAGAACAAATATTTTGGGGTTCAGTCAGACCCACTCTGGGACTCAAAGATTTTTTTCTAGTTGAGCATCTGACTGTCACCCACCTTTACAATACTTTACCTATACTTTTGTTACAGGCAATGGTCAGTATTTATGCACAGACCATTACAATACTTTATATGTACCTTTGTTATCAGGTCATTACCTAGATGTTTGTCATTGCTGTGTCACATACTATACATGTACATGTCTTTGTCTTGACAAGTTGAGCTACAGTGTCATTGACACTTTCATTTATGCGTTTCGGTCAATTTTATGAGAAATGGGGTTCGGGTGGGACTTAGAAAATTTTGGACCAAAATCTGGAAATTTTTTTTTGTTTGTTTGTTATGCGTTTCGGTCAATTTTAAAGAAAAAAAATATTTTTTTGCACTGAAAATTTGGGGTCCGAGTGGGACTTAGAAAATTTTGGACCAAAATCCGAAAAAAAAATTTTGTGTTTTTTATGCGTTTCGGTCAATTTTAAGACAGAAAAAAAAAAAAAAAATTTTTACACTGAAAATTTGGGGTCCGGGTGGGACTTAATTTTGGACCAAAATCTGGAAATTTTTTTTTTGTTTTTTATGCGTTTCGGTTAATTTTAAGAGAAGAAAAAAAATTTTTTACACTGAAAATTTGGGGTCCGGGTGGGACTTAGAAAATTTTGGAACAAAATCCGAAAAAAAAATTTTTGTTTTTTATGCGTTTTGGTCAATTTTAAGAGAAAAAAAAAAAAAAAATTTTCTCTGAAAATTTGGGGTCCGGGTGGGACTTAGAAAAATTTTGGACCAAAATCGTGAAATTTTTTTTTTTTCTGATGCGTTTCGGTCAATTTTAAGAGAAAATTTTTTTTTTTTTTACACACTGAAAATTTGGGGTCCGTGTGGGACTTAGAAAATTTTGGACCAAAATCCGGAAATTAGTTTTTTATGCGTTTTAAGAAGAAAAAAAAATTAGGCTGAAAATATTTTGTCTGGGGAAAAAATTCTGTTTTTTATGCGTTTATCTCAATTTTGTGACGTAAAAGTGCAGGAACTGAAAATAGAAGGAAAATCCTGTGTATTGTGTGGGCACAATTGCTTCATCTAGTTGGTATATGCTTTTCTTACAAGGGGCGTATGCAGCTTATTCAAGTCCCTGGTTTGATATTTAGACTACCATGTCAGGTGAGCGCCCGCAGGCCCCCTGGGGCCTCTTGTTTATATTCGCTACATGGGGAAGACCAATCAATGTTTTCAACGTTCAGCCTTGGGTCTGCACTTAGAAAATCTTAATTGATCCCTCACACAAATTCACTGAGAAACTATCCACTTTCTGAATTCAGGTCGAATTACAATCCTGGAACGGAAATGCAAGGGCATACTGAGCCAAGAAAAGTTACCGGGAAATTCCCCAAGGGGGGCCCAGACCCGGAGTAAATTTGGCTTTGAACGAACCCGACTTCCTTGCATCTCAGCGAACAATGGCAGTCCACATAGAGAACACTTCGATGGCATTTTTTGTATCATCTGCTGATACATCGAAATGTCCTCTATGTGGGCTGGCAGTGGCAGTCCACATAGAGAACATTTCGTTATACCGGCAGTCTTTGCAATCCGATCCATTTCGCCTTTTGGGCATTTTCACGAAATTTCACACACCAACAAGAGTTTGGCCTCATCAATTTTGGGGACCCCAGGGGAACCCAATATGGCCAGTCCGCCTCTGCAAGAATGCATGAAGTCAAAGAACGTAATTTCACAAATTAATAAATGGTAGTGGTAAAATCAGTGTGGGTCTAAAAATTGAATTCTGATCCCAAACACACAATGGAATTTAATTGTGTCATTCGACGAAGTTGGAATGACCTATTGAAATCGTAAGCCTTTTCCTCCCCAAGACAAATTTTCGGATATTTCAACTCTACTCACAATCATGAAATCTGGTAGACTTGTCAGCTACCCGATCTTGAATTTTTCTAGCTATCAAGCCATTTTATTTTATTTTCAACGTTTATCCGACACAATGTCAAATTTAGGTTTTTTGCAGGCTGTTTAATTTCCAATCAGCTTTTTAATTTTTGGAAATATGACCTCCAGTAAAGAACATGTCTAAAGAAGTTTAGTAATCCCCAGAAATTATCAACAGCCATTTTCGATCGGGCCAACGACGTCATGGGAGTGGGGGTGGTCAGTTTGTAAAAAAAAAGCAAGAGGCCTCTTGGCCTATATAGCTTAGCTTAGGACCACTACTTCCAGGACAGATATATACAGGATAAATATAAGACAGAGAGATTATTAGAGATATGGTTACCTTTAAATCTCATTAATTATGTCCAGGCTCTGACGGGATGATATTAAAATTGCTTTCACTGCTCATTAACCCTTTACCTAACCTGAAAAGCAGACGACACTTGCAAAAATAATTCTTGAATAACTAATTTTTTTCATTTTTTGTCTCAAAAACATAGGTTATGACCCCTCGTTGGAAGGAGCTCGACGAGCTCGTTCCAACGAGGGGTCATAACCTATGTTTTTGAGACAAAAAATGAAAAAAATAATGAAAATTAATTGGCGATTTTTGAGAATAGCGCTGGCCGGTTTTTGGCCGTTACGTTAGGTAAAGGGTTAACCCGTGTTGAAATGAAAAATTAATGGTTCAGTCTATCTTCTTCTATAATGCAAAACAGAATTTAATCTTCATTCACTGATTACATTAAAAACAATATATTTTGTTCAAACAGGATGCTCCTGTTTTCAGTTTCTCCTACAATGTCAAAGTTTTTCTCTCTGTGACCTTGACCTGATATGACGCTGGTTCAAAGCTGTGACACACTGTTAACCCTTTGAACTCAAATGGTATCTTCCCTGCCAGTTCAATGACGGCAATTAGAAGAGTCCATATTCATCATTTGGGGTAGACCAATCAATATTTTCAACGTGCAGCCTCGGGGCTGCACGTTGAAAATATTGATTAGTCTACTCCACACATTTACTGAACAGCCATCCTATTTAATGACGCTATGACGTATCATGTTGCTGGCCGGAAAAACGGCCGCTAGGGTTCAAAGGGTTAAGTAATGGGGCATAATTGGCCCAAGCATGAATAAGATGCCAATCATAGCAAGTTATACGGACCGGACAAAAGTCATCGAATTGTACAACCCAGACAAACGGTATTCAAGAATCCATATGTTACTGCTTATGACATTGGCCTTGATGATATGACAACGGGTCGAGGAGATTACACAACATTAGGTTATGGGTAACAAGTGTGTGTAGGATGAACAAGATCACATAGATTCAATTGTACTGACCAGACAAGGGCTATATAACAATATCAAAGTTTGGCTGTCTGTGACCTTGTCCTTGATGATATGACCTTGAATCAAAGTCACGACACACTTTTGAGTTATGAGCAGTAATTGTACCGAGTATGAATAAGATCTGTCAATTATACCTGTCCCCTTAATACAGGTTTTGTGACCTTGACCTTGAGGGGCATACACCATATTAAAATTCGTGACACACTGTCTTGTGATAATGCATATTGTTATATAGTTTTGTCAAAAAATATTCAGTGGTTAAGAAGTTATGCCCGGACAAACAAAATGTTGACGACACGGGAGGCCGACGGACAAATTATCAACAGGAAAGCTCCACTGGCACTTGTCAGGCAGAGCTAGCAAAGTTCGTCCAATTTGCAAAATTTTAGAATTTCGTAGATATAAAAATTATCAGTTAACTATTTTTTTTCTTTTACCTTTAAGTTTTGAGACCGTTTGAACATTTTTCATTTAAAACCCCAATTTTCTGACACACATAATTCAGTATTTATGAAACACACAGATACGAGATTCCACACACTTACATTGATGGTGGACCAAGTGAATGAATGTATTTACGTTTCAATTTTGACCTTTATCCATCACAGCATCAAAGGAACCATTAGTATCAACAGATTTACTAAGTACCCCTTCTGCAAATTTTGGATATATTAATCCAGATGCCCAATTACCATAAGTGGCCTAAATGACATTTTGGCTGCACGCCCTTACAGAAGAGATTAACAGTACTTTTTAGCTCAACTTGACAACGTCAGGTATGAGGTATTGAGATGGGTTGCAATATGTCGTCCTGGCTGTATGTCCGTCCATAAGTCCATCCTTATTTTCCTCTGTCCATTCACAATTCCTTTAGCACACCCTACAAGCCGCAGCTCTCATCCGATGAGTTCCAAATTTCATACGTGGCTTTGGGGCGATGTCTGGATGTGAGCTATTGAATTTTTCCGAGTTTTCTTGAAAAATATGGCCACCAGCGACCTTCTTAGATCTGACATATAAATTGTCAACAATTTCATTAGCGCACCCTATAGGCCGATCTCTCACCCGATCTTTTTCGAAGTTCATATGTAATCGAATTTTTCTGAATTTCGTTTAAAAACATGACCGCCAGAGGTAGGGATACGGACCTGGCCGCAAAACCCCGGTGCGGTCCTGCACCGGTCCGCGGACCGGCATCATTTGACCGGTTTAGATCGATCCACACATGGCAGTCCGGTACTGGGCCGGTTCGCAGACTTTAATACATAGATGTATGTCTAGCTTTAGCAATTTGCTAGTGACAATGACTGATGTTAGACAATATAGCGAATTTGGAATTACCATGTCAAGTTGCCAGCTAACCCTCATAGCCTCATATACATTTCAATGTACTGAAGATAGGTTGCAAATCGAGATATAGCCTATAGTTGGCAATATCTAACTCCAGGTCACTACATCCAATACCGAATACCGGTACGCATACCTGCAAGTTGGAAATTGACCAATCTATCTGGAATATGTCAGGTGCCAATGCTAAGAACAAAACGTTTTTGTGCTGAAAGACTTGGGAGCATTTGCACCATCTATCTAAGCTCTCAACCCAGTCATATACTGTATGGTTGGGTTAAGAACTTAAAGATAGATAGTGCAAATGCTCCAAGTCTTTCAGCACTAATGACATTTAGTCTGTAGGTCACGTTTCCGCTATCCTCCACATGCTATATGGCATATAGCATGTGCAGGATAGCGGGGAACGTGGACTACAGACTCCACCGTGAGTCACAGTCACAAGCTGTAAGCACGTTTATTCGCTATTAACTTCTCTATAATGATGGATATGACAAAATATTTCAAAATACACTACACATTTCCACAATGTGCATACAATGTATTATATAACATGCCCAGAGTTACCAAGCTTTCCCGTCAGGTGGTACTAACTTGATGCTTTCTGTAACACAAACGCGTATACCAATTCAATCATTATAAAATATCTTAAATAAAGCAAATGTGCTAAAATCTTAATTTGGTATTATCAAAAGTAAGATTTTAACACATTTCACTTCATTTAAGGTATTTTATAATGATTGGACCGGTCCTGAGCCGGTCCAGGCAAGAATATCGGACCACCTAGGGTTGGACCGGACCGGTCCGGATCAGCTCTCTCACTGGCGGTCCGGTCCGCATCCCTAGCCAGTGGCCATCAGTGGCATATAAATTGTTATTAATTCTATTGGTACACCCCACCAGCTGCATCCCTAACCCGATCTTTTTCAGATTTCATAATTTTATGTGGCTTTGGTGTGCTGTCTTTTCTGTAGAAACTTGAGTGAATTACTGGGCATCATAGGAACTTTATATTTAGTTCAGTCTCTTCTTGGACAAGTTGAGATGCAGTGTCATTTACACTTTCATAAGTGGATGCAGTGCACAAGCTTTTAGTCGAGTTAGTTCTAAAACATTGGCAAGTCTGACTGGCAAAGCAATTGTGAATTCAATTTAAGTTGCATTGGTTTGCCTTAACCTGTAAATTATTTGCGTATTTGTATAATTGAAGTTACCCCACACGTAACGTAAACGATCTTTCGCGAGTTATTACCAGGCTTACCGTGTTTCTACTGATGTGAACAATAGACAAACAAAACAATCTTTTGCCCCTTTTATGACAGCCTGAAATTCAAAAGTAATCATGCAACTTTCGTGAGAATTGCCGTGATTGACTGGAATAACTTGAAACCAACACAGAAAGAAAATAAAAACACCAGTAGGTATAAATGGAAAGTTTACGACCACTTTGTACATGTACGTGTACAACATACGTACACGATGCGTTCACCAACGTGGAATTTAGTGTTAAATCGCACGCTTGTTCACAAAAATGTACAGTGGTCTTGAATCCCCCCATGTTTTTTGTGACTCCTAGATCGCACTTTTAACGTTCAAATACTCGTGGTGAACGCGCGTTTTTAAAAAAAGGGTGAAATTGTACATCTTCAATTTTATCTTTCACTTTAAAAATTTTGTATACGTTCCCATCGCAGCTCAGACCATCGATCCATCGTTGGCGAACGCGAGCAAAAAATTCTAGGCTAGATCAAAAAAACGGCCTGCGGATTCAAGACCAGTGGTCCAGAACTCTCCATTGTTTTGAGGCGGTGGGTTTTTTCCCATTTATGACGTCATTAGGGGAATTCCCCACTATTGGAATTCCCAAACTCAGCTAATCGACCGATCGGATCGCTCGATTCTCCGTCAATCGACCGATCGGATCGCTCGATTCTCGTAAACTCGATCATACGGAGTTATCTCCCCTCGTCGTGGGGTGGGGGAATATCCTAGGAAATAAATAAAAGTGATAAATGGAGCTCCTGCAAGCCTTGGGACGTGTTAAACCATTTCATTCGAATGTCAGTCTACAATCATCAGTCTATGTTTTTATCAAAACTGACAAGCAGGTCGCATGTCAAAGTGACATTTACTGTATAAACACTTACTGAGAACGCTATTTTGTCACGCCTGAGATGTATTACAGGTTTTTATTCAAATGAGATTACTTGTCAAGTTAAATGGTTTATCTGAAAAACTATTTCTTTCTGATTTTTAACACGTTTGAAACGGATGCTATTTTAATATTTTTAACTATTTATCGAGGTGTCATTTTATAAATGGTTTTTTTCTCAACTGGTTTTAGTTATTATATTAAAGACGGAAGATTTTTATTTACTTAAAACATAAAACATAAAACATAAAAATAATTATACATTTAATTTTGAAAATAATAAAAACAATTAAAACGAAAGATGTTTTTACAGATGGATCCTAGGCGCCGAGATTTAATTTTAGGCGAGTATGAACGTGCTAAGAAGGGCATTCAGTCTGCTGACAGGAGCAGACGTCTTGGTGAGATGGAACTCAGACGCGAAGCTACAAAAATATTTAAACCCGTGACGGAGGGTCAAGAGCGAAGCAGGAAGGAGATAGTCGAAGAATTGAGACCTATAAAGGAGAGTTCTTTGAGAATGAGTTCGTTGCCTCCTAGTTTTGGAAATCGGTATTCCGTTCAATCTATACCGGATTACGTTCCCACGGGAATTCAAACAGATTTGAGCGAGAGCGACGATACGGCTTCGACTATCACCACTAGTAGCGCCGCATCGTCCGATGATGATGGCGGTAAGAGAGATCAGTCGTATGGAATTTATAAGGATTCTGAGGGTAGAACTTTTGTGGGAGACCCAGAAGTAGAAATGGACGATGATGAATTGATCGTGGGTTCGAATAAGTATAAAGTAACTGATGGACTGCGCAAATTGCTCCTTTTCGACAAGCCCGGAGATTACACGGAACAGGATTTCGATAATTACGGAGACATTCTGGTTCAGACCCACTCCATGAAGAGAAATAACGATGCCAGAGAGACGAGACCCAGGGCCAACAGAGGTTACAAGTGGACGAAAGTGGTGAAACCCATATGGGATATGAACAAGAAGTTCGTCGAATCGGTCACCGGCAAAGGGGTGAAAACCACTTTTCTTCCGAGCGATTCCGACGCTCTGTCTCAGAGATTGAGTTTGTTGATGGCGAGCAGATGGGCTGGTAACACGGGATTAGATAATCAGATAGTTGCTATATCTGACGAATTGTTAAGACAGAAGGTTTTGAATAAAAACCAGTATAAAAGGCTGATGAACGAATTGAAGGATTGATGTGTATATAATAAGTAGAGAGAAACAAACAAACAAACAAACAAACAAACAAACAAAAATAAAACAGTAAATTTTTACACTAGAATAATAAAAGTATTTAAAAACAAAAATATATCATAAAAATAAAATATGTTGGTGATGAAGAACAGGGGATACGTCAGAACTTACGTTCAAGGCGGTTCTGGCATCGTTGATTCTATAATGCGAGCGTTCACGGGCGATGCGGGTAGAAAACTTGCATCGACCGCGTTTGAGGTCGGTAAGAAGACGGCTTTGGATGCTGGTAAGAAAGCCGCTTCCGAAGCCAGTGGTAGGATAGCTCCTGTGGCTGGCAAGAGGGCAGCCGACGCGTTGATCGACAAGTTGATCAGTCCGTCGGCGAAGCGAGCTGCGTTAGAGCGAACGCCGAAAAGTTGGAAAGATTTTAAGGATGCCGTGGTACCCATACAAGATTTAGCCAAAATGACGAGTGGATCCGGATTGAAGAGAACTCGCGACGGTGCGATATAAATAAATAATAACATTAAAAAACAGAGTTTGAAAAACGTAAACAATTTGCGTTTGAAAAGAATCTAAAATAACAAACAAACAAAAAAAAATAAAACAAAGATGAACATTAAAGATATGTCTTGGAACGACGCCGCGACCAAGAGGTCGAATAACGAGTTCTTTCCCAAGAGCATAAGAGGCTTGATAGTGGGAAAATCGAATTTTGGAAAGACCAATCTGTTGATGAATCTGTTGTCCCGACCCGACTGGTTGGATTACGACAGATTGTTCGTGTTTGGCAAGAGCTTGTTTCAACCCGAATACAGATTGCTTCGAGAGTGCATGGATCGTAGATTGCCCAAGGACATCATAGCCAAAATCTTTGACAGTAGGGAGGAATTCGACAAGAGCGGAGCTCCACTTTCGACCATTTTGGACGGTGCGGCGATAGAGCTGATGAAGAGAAATGCATCTTCGAACGTCGAGTGTCGATTTTATGAGAACGCTAGCGACGTTCCGGATCCTAGGGAACTAAAATCGGAAGATAAGAATCTCATGATTTTCGACGATCTGCTTTTGGAGAGACAGAACCGATGCGAATCGTATTATGTTAGGGGTCGACACAGCAACGTGGACTGTTTCTACCTGTCGCAAAATTATTTTCAATTGCCCAGACAGACGATAAGGGAGAATGCTAATTTTCTATGTCTCTTTCGCCAAGATCTCAAGAATCTCAAGAATCTCAATCACATCTACGGCGATCACGTCGCAAACGACATGAGCGCTGCGGAATTCAGGAGATTCTGCAAGAGGGTTTGGGATGGTGGACTTTACAATTTCATCGTGATCGATTTGACAAGCAAATTTAATCGCAGAAAATATCGGTGCGGATTCGACAAGTTTTATGTTTCTGATGATAATAAGATAGAGCGTGAAAATAAAAAAAAATTAGAAAATAATAAATCTTCAAATAATTAGTTTTGAAAAAATAAAATTAAAATATAATGTTCGAACATGGAGAATTGTTAGAACGGATAGCTGAGAATACGGCTGCGAAACAATCCATTCAAATCGTGGTGAGTGGCAATTCGACTCGATTCGCTACGAAATTCGAACCTTCCATCGAATTAAATAGAGAGAAAAGTTATGAGATGGCATTGGTGAATCTGGAGACTTATTATTCCTTTCCCAACGTCACCGAAAAGAATAACTTGTTCAAGTATTCCGATGGAACGGATTGGTTGGAGATTCGAATTCCCAAAGGGAGTTACGACATAGACGATTTGAACCATTACATTCAGACGCGAATGAAGACGGATGGAAAGGGAAGCAACAAGATCAGACTCGCTCCCAATCCTAATACCTTACAGACGATGTTGGATTTAGAAGATAATTTTTGAGTGGATTTCAACACGGACGATTCTATAGGCAAGATGTTGGGATTCAATCGAAAGATGTATCGAGGCCACGCGGCATCTGAAAATACGGTCGACATTCTCGCTGTCAATAGCATTCTGGTGAATGTGGATGTGATTGCTGGAAGCTACGTGAATGGTAGCGCTCAACCGACGATCTATTCCTTCTTTTCAAACGTGTCGCCGGGTTATAAGATCGTGGAGCGACCTCGAAATTTAGTTTATCTACCAGTGATTTTGGACACGTTGTATAGTCTGAAAACCACGTTGACGGATCAAAATGGTGAACTGTTAGGTCTGTTAGATAGAGAGAGTGATGATACGATTTCACATAAGAGAAATATAAAAAGCAAAAAAAAAAAATATATTGTGTATATATATAGATAACAAAAATAAAATAAACGCAATATTTATTTTACAAAATTATTTTAATATAATTATTAAACAAGAAACAATTGAAGTAAATAATTTTAAAAAAAACAGAATTATGACAGAATACGTGGTTAAAAACGTGAACATATCCGCAGGACAGAGGAAGAAACTTAAGAGAGCGTTAACAACTCGAGGCGAGGCGGTGAGATTCAAATTCACTCACGAAGATCTGATGAGAGGCGGTCAGGATTCGATCGCCTGGACCAGAAGTCAAAGCAAAAGGATGGAGAAAGCGATTCGCGATGGAAGAGGGTTGACGGTGAGAATGAGTCCCGCTCAATTGAGATACAATTTGAGAATGAAAGGTGGTTTCCTACCGCTATTGGCAGGAATAGCCGCAAAAGCATTACCCTTCGCCGCAAAGGTGCTACCCTTTCTCGGAAAGACTCTCGGCGTGGGAGCTCTCACGGGACTCGCTAGTTCGGCAGTTGAGAAATTAATGGGTGGCAGCGGACTGTTTTTGAAGAATGGAGGAGCCGTGTGTCGCGTCCACGTAGACGACAGCGGTAAAGGATTGTATCTAGAACCCGTTAGAGATGGCAACTCTCTGAGAGGAAATGGTCTCTATCTGAAGAGTGGACGGAACATCGAGCGACTCGGCAAGGGTTTGTTGCTCGGTGAGAATTCGCCGTTTAAGAATATACCGATTTTGAATATGTTATTATAATATAAAATTATATAAAATATAAATCATAGAAAGTATAAAATAATATATTTAAAATGGATAAAAAGGTGGAGAAACAATTAGACGATAATGACGAATATCGCGAGATAGAGTGCGAAAAAGATGTGAAAAAACGATTAGACGCTAATGATGGATATCTTAGGAAAGAACTGACAAAGGAGTTAAATAAAGATCGGGATATGCGGTTGAAATTTAAAAGAATGAGACGTTTTCCACCGTTACCACTATCTTCTGAAGAGAATGGTAATGATTCGAGTGTTACCGAGAGATGCACAATATTCGTTCATAATTATGATTCGGATAAACAAATGTGTTGTTATAAAAACGTAGCATATCACAAAAAAAAAGAAAAGAAGAATCGACGCTGAAATTTAAGAAAAAAGGAAACGTTATTATAATATATGGGTAATAGTGAAGAAGGAAAACAAAAAAAAATGAGATCAAAAGATGATCTCATTACTTTTTTTTTTTTTCATTTTCCTTCGCTAAAAATCAATCTCTCTATTGTTTATATTTCTAAGTCCATTATTAGCATGTTGACACTCGTGTCTTCTCCTTTTTCGAAAACGTGTTGAATGTTTATCTTTACTCTTTTGAGTTTTTTTACATCGGTCAACTCGCTCTCACCACCCAATTTCTTCACGAGTTCGAATGAGATGTTTGGAAATATGTAATTTCCGTAGGGCAATGACAAATCGTCCTTGTCGAATACTCTATCTTCGGCGATGACGATGTTCCGCAGATCGCTTTGGTACACGTAAATCAAATCGAGCGTGGCTTCATCCAATTTCAAAGGCATCTTATATTTGTCGTATTTGTGCTCTAAGCCCTTCGTCTCGACCTCGTTCAATTCGATGGGATCGTGTCGTTGTAATCTATAGATTTTGTGACCGAATTTCTTATTCGCTTCGACTCGTTTCAATTTCAATTCGCATCTTTTAGGTGTTGTTGTCCTCATGATCGATTATTTAGTTTTGTTTGTTTTTACGAATTCTTGCAAATAATGTATATTTTAAATTTTGTATTTAAATAATAATTTGTTTTAAAAAGGTTTTTTGCTCTTTATATATATATATAAAAAAAGTTGTTTTTTTTAATTTTTAATTTTTTTAATGTAAAATTGTTTAGTAAAAGTTTTTTTTTCTCTTTATATATATATATAAAGTTAAATTTTAACATTTCAATCTCTCTATTGTTTATATTTCCAAGTCCGTTATTAGCATGTTGACATTCGTCATTTTTCCACATACGAAAATGGTATGAATGTTTATCTTTACTCTTTTGAGTTTTTTTTAATAGGCGAATGCGCTCTCACCACCCGATTTGTTCACGAGTTCGGGTGAGATTATTGGATATATGTAACCTCCATAGGACAACAATAAATCATCCTTGTCGAATTCTCTGTCTTCGGCGACGATGATATTATTCAGCAGATCACTTTGGTACTCGTAAAACAAATTGAGCTTGGCTTCATCCACTTTCAAACACATTCGATATTCATAGTAGTAGCGCTCTAAGTCTACCATCTCAACCTCGTTCAATTCGATGGGATCGTGTTGTTGTAATGTATAGATATTAAAACCGCATTTCTCATACCTTTCGACTCGTTTCAATTTCAATTCGCATCTTTTAGATGTTGTTGTCATGATCGATTATTTGGTTTTTATGAATTCTTGCAAATAATGTATATTTTAAATTTTCTATTTAAATAATAATTTGTTAAAAAAGTTTCTCTTTATTTCTCTTTATATATAAATAAAAGTTAAAAAAAAAAAATATTCTTACAAACTCAATTTTGAGGTAAAAACAATGATCAAGTCTAAACATCCGAATTATAGTCTAGAACGTGCAAGACTTCAAACGTTTAAAAATTGGCCTTCGCATCTCGCTCAAAAACCCGAAGATTTAGCCGCCGCGGGTTTCATTTATGTGGTTAGAGGCGACAAAGTCAAATGTTTTTGTTGTGACATACATTTGATGAATTGGGAACCTCACGACGTACCTTTACTAGAACACATAAGTAATATTAAAAAAGGCGAATGCGATTATTTGAACAAGATCCTAACGTTGGGATTGATCAAAATCCAAGACGAAGAGAGGGATAGAGACAAAAACCAAAATTATTGATGGATATGTTACAACTCGGATACACCAAGGAACAATTGTACGATGCGTTAAACATCGCGAACAAGACCCTGTCTCAATTCATAACTTTAGAACATCTCACCAAATTCATGGCGGAAGCGGACGAGTTATCGTCACTTGTCAAAAACGAGCCGAGCAAAAAAACGTCCACCAAGTGTCTGGTCTGTGAAGGTGTCGCAAACGTCTTGTTTCTACTGTGCGCACACCTGTGTTGTTGTAGAGAATGTTATTCCGAAGACGAGAAAATCTGTTCGTTTTGCAAACGAGAAATAAAAGCGGTCTTAAATTGTTTTTGAATAAAAAACACATTAAAGAAAAAAATTGAATTTAAAATTTAACTTTTTTTTTTTTATTATTATATATATAAAAAGAGTAAAAAAGCAAAACTTTTTTAACAAATTATTTAATACAAAATTCAAAAAAAAAAAATATTCTTACAAATGAAGCAAACAGATAAAACAATGGTAAATTTAAATGAGAAAACCATACCTTAGTTAAACGAAATTTGTAAACTATTACAAATTTCAGATTTCAGAAATCATAGAACTAAATCAAAAAAAATTGATGTCATACAAGAATATTTGCGAAACGCTAGAAAGGCAAACGAAATGTCAATAGCAACGACGTCAAAAGATGCATCGGTTGTGAAAAATGAGAAGATAGTAAAAGGAATCGAAATGCCGACGTCGAAAAAAACTAAAAACGTTTCAGTTGTGAAAAATAAGAAGACGACTAAACGAAAAGCCATTGAAGAACATCAAGTTTCCGAAGAAAAGAAAAGAAAAACTAAAAACGAAAAAACGAGTGATACACTTCAGATTCAAGACAAACGAGATATATCGAGTGAAATTCAATGAGCAATCGATGAAGAGAAAGGAGAAGAATATGTAACACGACTCGTTGCGGAACTATTCCAATCGAAACCCGTAGAACGGGAGAGTTCGATAAAAGGCATTTTTAGAACTTTCGATGTGGTTCCCTCGTTGAAGAAAGTCGATCCGAAATTGTTCATGGAACGGGTGAAGAAAGAAGTATTGGATTTGTTTCGCGAATACATGAACGTGGGATTAAAAATTAAGATGATACTCCATTGCATAATGAATAAAATCGACGTGAAGTCCGGCAAGAGCATCATGAAAAATGCATATTTCAGATCTAACGTTGAACCCGTATTTTGAGGTTCAGATCTATCGGACGTTTTCAAAAAGATGAAAGACAAGATGTTGACGTCTCTCGCGAATTATCAACATGAAGGTAGTAACTGGACGTTTGATGAGGTGTTGAAACTCGAAATTCACATGAATAAAAACGAACCATTGAAAGGATCTTCCTACTTGGAATTACCGCATTTCTTGACAAAGAAACACGATGTGGTCAACGTGAGAAATAAAGATGACCAGTGTTTTAAATGGGCAGTCACCTCCGCTTTATACCCTGTCGAAATACACACCGATAGAGTTTCTCATTATGAGGAAACTTCTAAAAATCTCGATTGGACCGGAGTGACTTTTCCAACAGAGTTAAAACATATCGAATGTTTCGAGGCTCAAAATCCCACCGTAGCGGTGAATGTCCTTGGATACGACAACAAAAAACGAAAGATCTATCCTCTCAGACAGACTTCGTATTGCAGAAGAGAAAAGACGATTATTTTATTATTGATTTCACACCTCACACGAAGAATTACATTGCATCGCGAACAGCGAAGAAAGATACATTTTCTTCATGAAATGGAAGCTCATGGAGAAGAAAAGAGTAATCGACGGAAATACGTTGAAAGAAAAAACGAAATCCATTCGTAGATGCCTACGTTTCATCGACAGTTTTAAATTCATGTCGACCGCTCTGGAAAAATTAGTCGATAACATGAGCAAGGATAAATTTAAAATCACGAGCAAACATTTTGGAGAACGAGTAGACGTCATGTTGAGGAAAGGAGTCTATCCTTACGATTACATGAATGATCTAAAGAGATTCAAAGACACCGCACTACCTTCGAAAGAAGATTTTTATTCAAAAATTATATGAATCCGACATTTCCGACGAGAATTACGAACACGCCAAAAACGTGTGGAAATCATTCGATATGAAAACCATGAGAGATTATCACGATCTCTATCTAAAGACCGACGTTCTGCTCTTGGCAGACGTGTTCGAAAATTTTCGAGACGTCTGTTGTCGAAATTACGATCTGGATCCCGCTTGCTATTTCACCGCACCCGGTCTGGCATGGGACGCTCTGTTGAAGACCACCGAAGTCCAATTGGAATTATTATCCGACATGGACATGTTGCTCATGTTCGAAAGGGCTGCGATAGGTGGCATCTCGATGATCTCCCACAGATATTCTGAAGCTAACAATCCCTACATGAAAGAAGGTTTCAATTCGAAACGGTCGACTAAATACATACAGTATTGGGATGCCAATAATCTGTACGGTTGGGCTATGAGTCAATGGAGAGACTATCCTTGCATTTTAGAAGTCGATTTGAACTATCCGGAAGAATTACACGATCCACACAACGATTATCCGCTGGCTCCCGAACGAATGGAACTGAACGAAGGAGACGAGGAAAAACTCATTCCCAATTTATTTAACAAATGTAACTACGTCATCTACAGTGAGAATTTGAAACAGTACGTCGATTACGGGATGAAATTAGTCGACATACATCGCATCATTTGATTCGACGAAGAGCCTTGGATGAAAAAATACATCGATCTCAACACGAATCTCAGAACTCGAGCCGAGAACGATTTCGAAAAAGATTTCTTCAGACTCATGAACAACTGCGTGTACGGCAAATCGATGGAAAACATCAGGAAGAGAACCGACGTTCGACTCGTCACGTCTGAGAAAAGAGCTAAAAAATTAGTGGCGAAACCCAATTACAAACACTGAACCATATTCGATGAAAATCTAGTGGCCGTTCACATGCAAAAGATGCACCTGAAGTTCGACAAACCGTATTATCTCGGACCGATCATCTTAGATATCAGCAAGCGATTGATGTATGAGTTTCACTACGATTACGTCAAACGAAAATTTGGCGACAAAGCCAAACTACTGTTCACCGACACGGACAGTTTAGTTTACGAGATAGAGACGAAAGACATCTACCGAGATATATCTCCGGACGTGACCGAGTGGTTCGACACGAGCAATTATCCCGTTGATCACCCGTCCAACATTCAATCAAACGACAACAAGAAGGTGTTGGGTAAATTAAAGGACGAGAGCGGCGGTAAACAGATCGTCGAATTCGTGGGCTTGAGACCCAAACTGTATGCTTATCGTCTAGAAGATGATGAAGAGATCAAGAAGTGCAAAGGAGTTAAAGTGTGCGTGGTGAAGAAAAACATCTCTTTCCAAGAGTATAAAGATTGTCTGTTAGGAAGTGGTCCGGTGTATAAGACTATGAAATCGATTCGAAGCGAAAATCACGACTTGTATACCAAAATAGTCAACAAGATTTCGCTGACAGCCGACGACGATAAGAGATTCGTGTTAGACGATAAAATAAGCACTTTGGCACTCTGACATTGGACTTTGGATCTAATTTTAGATGATATGAATGGGGATGATTGGATTCTAGATGCGATTGTGGATGATAAGATTCCAGATACGATGGCGGATGATAGGATTCCAGAAAATCAAGAAGAATTAGATGAACACAAAATTATAGAAATCGATAGTGACATCGAGAAAGTTAGTTTAAAAAGAAAAAGAAAAAAATAGAAAAAAAAATAACGTCATTTTTAGTAAATTATAATAAAATAAATAATAAAAAAAATATATACGCATTTATGAATAAGAAAATAAAGATATCCATAGAAGGTGTCGTCTTACCCAACGACCCCTATCCAACATCAATCTGTTGAATGCGGCAAAAGATTTGAAAATCAAAGATTTTCTAGGAGTGTTTTCCAGAGATGCCTTGCCGAAAAGAAGATCTCGACAATCGGAATGCGGAATTTTAAATAAGGCACTCACTGGGTGGCGTGGATGAAGAACAGGAAGAAGAAAAATTATTATTTCGACAGCTACGGAATCTCGCCGCCAAAAGAAATAAAGAACTATTTCAACAAATCGATGGTTCGTTACAACACGGAACAAGTGCAATCACCACATCAAGTGTTTTGCGGTCACCTGTGTCTCTACGTTCTCAAGAGATGGTCTGAAGGAGATCGATTTCAAGACATTCTCAATGACTTACATTAGAGAGAGATTTTTTTTTATTATAGTATATATAAAGATAAAAAATTATTTTTAAAAAATTTTAATCGAATAAAAACGAAAAATAAAATAACATAGTTCATTTTTAATAAACTGCATTTGAACATATTTTTTCTAAACAACAAAAAAAAAATCCCACAACAACATGCCAGTCAATAAATTTGGTAGAAGTGACGACGAAAAAGTCAACCCGAGAAAGAAGAGGAAGATGTTTGAAGTCGACAATGGTTACGACGTTGCCAACTTGGACGAACGTTACATTCGGAGATATGAACCTTGAGAAGAACCTTTGAACATGAACGATAAGAAGCTCTACAATCTTCCCGAGCCGATAGATCTCGCAGATGCTGCGACTAAAAAATACGTTGACAGGGGGAATGCCGATTTCGAACGAATCCTGCTAGATAATTACGTGGATAAAACCATGACCGACGATCTCGATCTGAAATCCAAATGTTTGGTGAACGTCGTGAATCCTGTAGATCACACCGATGCCGCGACCAAGAAATACGCAGACGACTCTCACGTGAGATTCAGCGAACACCTGAGAAATAGATACGTTCTGAAAACGATGCACTTGGAATTGAACGCCAATTATAACAAGATAACGAACGTGGCCACTCCCACATTCCCCAGGACGTGGTGACCAAACTCTACGTAGATCTGGAACAGAGAAAGTCTGACAGACGTGAAATGAAATCGGATCTGAATGCGGGATTCCACAAGATATTGAATCTGTCGAAGATCGACGACACGGATGCAGACTCAACCACGGTCAACAAGGGCTACGTGGATTCTGCTGTGATACAATCGCAAGAATACCTAGAATCGCAAGTGGACAATCTCTACCTGAACAAACAATCTGGCGGAACCATGGAGGGTGGCATCAACATGAACGGTCACAATTTATTCGGTCTCGATCAAGATCCCGAATTCGATTCGAGCGCGGTCAGCAGAAAGTACGTGGACGACAACTCGGTCTGGAGAAAGGGCGACATCATTGAAGGTAAACTAGACATGGGTGGACACACGCTCACGAATCTACCGGAACCCGTGCACATGACGGATGCCTGCACCCTGATTTTGGTGGTGGAGAAAGTCAAATATGCTAGACAAATGATCACCGTGTGGGCCGAAGAGGCCGGCACCTTAGATGAAGGAAAAGCTGAGTGGTCTTTCGGAAATGGAAGTAGCGGATCGAAACATGGTCAGGTGGGATATCCCATGCCATTGGGAGGTGAAATCCTTCGAATGAGTCTGGCTTTCTCGGATTTGAATAACAGAGCGGTCGTCAATCTCATGGTGAATGGTGTGGAGAGCGATAAGAGATACAGCATCAAAAAGACTGAGAATCAACACGCGAATGTTAGCACATTCGGCACGCCTCTCAAAGTGAACGCCGGAGACAGGATTAATTACGAAAACCAATAATCCCGAAGCCGCCACTTCCATGGTGAGTCTACTGATCGAACTGGATCCTTTGAACAAACAGTGAATGCGTGGAAAATAATGAATTAAAAAAAAAAAAATAATGTGTGATTATTAAAAACCAAAAAAAAAAACAAAAAAAAAATGAGATCTAAAGATGATCTCATTACTTTTTCTTTGTTTTTCTTCTTCTTCACTATCGTCATATATTATAATAACGTTTCCTTTTTTCTCAATTTTCAGCTTTGATTCTTCTTCTTTTTCTTTTTTTCTTTTTCTTTGTGATATGATACGTTTATAACAACACTTTTGTTGATCCGAATCATAATTATGAACGAATGTTGTGCATCTCTTGGTAACACTCGCATCATTACCATTCTCTTCAGAAGGCAGTGGTGATGGTGGAACGCATCTCATTCTTTTCATTTCCACCGTCGATCCCGCTGTTTACCTAACCATTTTTCCACATCTTTTTTTGTTTTTTGGCTTGCAACACAGGATGGAACATCTGACGGAAACGGAGAGACGATCGCACAGGATCGAACAATCTAAGATCTCTTCGAGTTTTAATATCTTCATCACGAAATATCCTTTTTGTTTCTCTCGAGTGAATAACACGCGATCTTTTAAATAATTCAGAACGTAATCGTAAATATCTTCTTTTTTTTCAAACGCGAAAATGGAACGTGTATTTCATTTTCTACGTGACTACTTACGAATTGTAACATATTGTACGTCGAGAATGTTGAAAAAAGATGATTTTTTCTCAGATGAAACTTTTTTTTTTGGTTAAAAAAATATCATTAAAAACGAATTTATTTTTTTATTCTTTTTTTGTTTTTAATAATGACTCATTACTTTTTATTTTTTTTTTTGTTTTTTATTTTTTTTTCACACTCATCTATCATCGAATGATCGACATCTTATTTCCGTCCGATTCGAATTGTAATTCTCTGTAAGACAGGACCAGGGCGAAGGCTTCTGTTTTTCTCAGAACGTTCCTATCGAATTGCATCTTGATCTGAATGTCTAACACGCTACTCTTGAGTCGTTCACTCTGTTTACTGACGTCGAATATGAACATGGGATACATCAATTTGTATTCGCCGGGAGATATGTTGGGGTTGCTCATCAATTCGTCTAGACCGTGATACTTCTTTCTAAAATCAGCGGCGTTGCCGTACAGTCTGCAGAAATCGTTCTTGTCGAACAACGCATTGTAATTGATTGCTGGATATCTCATGGCGTTCAGAAACACTTGCATGTTTCGCAAACTGCAGTGATCGAACAGCGATGCATTCTTTTCCTGAGACAAGTCCCTATAGGTCTGAAACGCAACCACGATGAAACGCGGTCTCTCGGAAGCGGATTTCACCGTCAATCTCCAATCGAAGTGATTCGTGGAGGGAGGAATGCTAGCCGTGTCGCACTGTCTCATTCTAAATCCCATGGGTAATTTACTCTTGGATTCTATGATCTTGTAGAGACGTGCTTTCTCCACGATCAAAGGCTCCACGTGTGGAACGAACCACGATATCTTGTGTAGAGTTATCTTACCCGCACTGGTCGCAGTGAGTCTCACTATTGCATCGTCATTTCCTTTTCGAATCAACGTCAGATTGTGTTTGAATCCGTACATGATCTTGTTGTAATCGTCCGCAAATCCGAAGATGTGTTTCAAAGGTATCCTGAACGAAAACGTTCCTTTAGGTCTGGACGTCTTGATGACGTAGTCGAATATCGCGGCGGCGCCTGCGCTAGCAGGGCCTACGGTGTCTTTCATCCACAACTGATTAAGTCCTCTGGATTTCGAAAAATCATCAGGATACGTCAAGAGTCCGAACATCGTGGTGGCCTGACCGGGATGAAACACAGATTCTATCTCTTGTCCGGATAGCATGTATTTTATGTTATTGAATAGATGCATGATGCCATTATTGGCTGGAGTAACTGTGTCGTCGTCGTCGTAGTCGCTCCCATCTTCCTTGGTGAGACGTCCCTGCACCACTATGTAACTCTCGCTAGGATGTACGAATAGATCTTGAGTTTCGACGTTGATTCTTATCTCTCCCGCATTGTTCAAACTCGTTCCGGTTACCGGTTCGTATTCGTGAACGTCATATTCTTGAATACTTTCATCTTTCGCTATGCTTTGTGCTATATCTAGTATGTTTGTCATTTTAAAGGATTTTTTTAGTTTTTTTGTTTATTAATTAACTTGCTTTCTTTATCTAAAAATAGTTTTTAATTATTTTTATTATTTTTTTTCTCTCTTATATATATGTGTGTAAACAAGAAAATGTCAAAGAGAGTAAATAAAAAAATTTTTTTGTCTTCTTCATCAAAACTTCGTCTTCTGTAATTGTTGTTCGTAAAACTTTCCGATGATCTCTTCTCCATCCAAAGCTTCGATTTTGTAAGTCACCGGATCGGTGTGAAATATTTTGATTATCACGAAGATTTCCAAGGTCCATCGAGGAGTATAACCCTTTTCGAAGTGCTTCTACAAGCGTAAATTCTCACTCGATCACCGACCGCAAATTTCGGCGTTCAAGACTTGTTCCTGATCTTAGATCTCTCAGGATATAGATTCGCGTAGACCCGTTTTTCGTTTCGAGGATCGCTAGCTTCCACGGAGTCATCTTGATCGATCTGTGTCGCGTGTTTTTGTAATCTTTGATCAGACCGTTCAGAGTGTATATGTATTTCTTGGTCGAATTCGCCGTAAAGTATCTGTGCATCTTTTCCTTCATCGTTTGATTCCAACGTTCCACCACGCTGGCTTTCTCTTTGTTTTCGATCGAGTAGAGGTCTACCAATCGACGCACGTCCTTGTTGTAGAATTCCTTTCCCTTATCCACCCACAATTTACTCGGTTTTCGAGAAGACGAGTCGAACACGCTCTTCAGAGCCTCGGCGACGAGAGGTCCCGATTTATTCTTCAAAGCTCTGATCCAACTGTATTTGGAAAACACATCGATGACCGTCAATAGATATTTGACGCCCTCGTTCCACCTCGAAAACGATCTCATGTCGACCAAGTCAGCAGACCAAATATCATCCAGACCCTTCACGAACACCCTTCTCTTTCGAAATTTACGCACTATGGGTTTGTGTAACTCCTCAGCCAATTCGCTCATCAATAATCGTTTCTTCTTCTTTTCAGATGCGCTTTTTTTTTTTGAACGCCCCATCCGAATCGACGTTTCGCACCGATCAGATTGCCGACCAGCGAATGTTCCATCTTCTCTCTCCTGGTCGGATCGATATGCCTCTCAATCTCCCCAACATATTTTTGTCACAACCATCGTTGCGAGTCTTGGTGTCGGGATGTCCGGCGTAGCACAGATCATGATCGTACGCGGCCGCGTCCACCCTATTCACAGGTTTGCTCCAACATTTGGGTGTCAGATCGGCGTTGAGTCTCTTGTTCAATTTCGTTCCGGGTCCCATGAGACTGTGACCGGGCAGATGCATTTCGAAAGGTAGATTGTTGATCATTTTATTCACGATGCCTTTACCTTTGCTCGCGTTCTTTTTTTTGACGAATCGCGTCTTGACAGAACCACACATGTCGCAAATTCCGCGAAGCGTCCGTCTGTCATTTTTAGTTCGCACTTCTCTAGAATTACTCGTCTCGGTAACTCTCTTACACTTTACGCAATACATTTTTAAGAGTTATTTAAATTAATTTCGTTTTTTATTTTATATATAAATTTAATATTTTTTTTTTTTTTTAAATTCTGTTCTTATTATATATATTATTTTTTTTTCAGTCGCTGCTCTTGAGTTCTATCATCTTACTGAATTCCTCCCTGGCCTCTTTCCTCCCCTTTTCCACGAGAGAATCCTTCATCTCTTCCTTGATGATCTGACGAGTCTTGATTCTCACGGCTTCTTTCATGGCATCGTATTTCATTTTCTCGTTCAATATCGCGAAGTATTCTCCGTCCAATATCCTACCGTCTTTCAACGCCATAGAGATCATTTCGGATATCGTGTCGATCTTGGAGTCGGCCAAGACGCGAATCTTGTCATGTTTCCTCGCCTTCAGATATAATTTCCTAATCAAAAAGTTTCCGAGCGTGCTAAACAATCCGGCGGCGAGAGCCACTCCTTCTACGGTCAACACGATTGGAATGCCGATCGCGGTTGACAAAAATCTGATGCCTTCCGCGTGTAAACCCAGAGAAATCGTGATGAGTGTCGTGTCGATCGCATTGACGACTGTCACGAAATGTGAATACTTCTTCTTGAGGGAACGACGAGAATCTCTCTCTCGAATTAGATACTCTTGGATTCTATTGATTTGATCGATGCGATACCTCTCTCCTTTTTCTCTTTCTTCTAGCGACGACGCCGTCGGCAAAACGCCGTTCGGCTTCTCGTCCTCGTCGTCCACTAACGTCGGATACAATTTATTTCTGGTTCTCATTTTTTGTTTTTTTTCTTCTAACATTAGATAAAAATTTTATGTGTGTATTTATTTTTTTATTTTCTACTCTCCCTTATTTTATATCAACGAGAAAACTTAGACGTATGCTTCGTTGAACAATAATTTCATGACGCATCCCTTGTCTTCTAAAGTCAGACTTTTACACGCCAATTTCAGTTCTTCCGAAACTGTGGGCTTGCTTTGATCCTTACAGAAGAGTAATCTCTTCCAAAACGCGATCACTTCATTGATTTGAACGCGTTTGAACGCCGGTTCGAAATACTTGACGACCATATCTTCCCTTTCCATCCACAGACACGAATGATTCTCGTGATCGAAGTCTAGGTGATCCCGACATCCGACGCATCGTTCTAACAAGAGACGACCTAGTTGTTCGTTCACGCAGAATGCGTAGGCTCTCATCAGCATTTTTAAAAGAAACCTCACTCTAATATCCTGAGAATCACTCATGATTTACGTTTTTATTATCTATTCGATTTGATATATTTAATTTTCTAAATAACTATTATTTATATATTTTTTTTTCTCTCCTATATATATCGATCACTTTTGTTTTATTTCCTAGGATATTCCCCCACCCCACAACGAGGGGAGATAACTCCGTATGATCGAGTTTACGAGAATCGAGCGATCCGATATGTCGATTGACGGAGAATCGAGCGATCCGATCGGTCGATTAGCTGAGTTTGGGAATTCCAATAGTGGGGAATTCCCCTAATGACGTCATAAATGGGAAAAACCCACCGCCTCAAAACAATGGAGAGTTCTGGACCACTGGTCTTGAATCCGCAGGCCGTTTTTTTGATCTAGCCTAGAATTTTTTGCTCGCGTTCGCCAACGATGGATCGATGGTCTGAGCTGCGATGGGAACGTATACAAAATTTTTAAAGTGAAAGATAAAATTGAAGATGTACAATTTCACCCTTTTTTTAAAAACGCGCGTTCACCACGAGTATTTGAACGTTAAAAGTGCGATCTAGGAGTCACAAAAAACATGGGGGGATTCAAGACCACTGTACATTTTTGTGAACAAGCGTGCGATTTAACACTAAATTCCACGTTGGTGAACGCATCGTGTACGTATGTTGTACGCGTACATGTACAAAGTGGTCGTAAACTCTCCATTTATACCTACTAACACCTGGCTTACAATAATTTTTCCATCCATCTCTGTATGATCAATAATTGAGAAAATCTGTTCAATATATAGCAGGGAATGATGAACTGAAAACTCAGTAGGTTTCTTGTAAGTAATTTGCTTGGAAGGAAGTTGAATTAGACATTGTAAATTGTTTCCCTTTCTTCTCTCCTTTACTGTATTCTGTTTATTTATATAAAGGGAGGGGGTTATTTGATAATCCAGCTGTGTAGTATTGATGTTGAAAGTGACCTTAAATACCAATAAATAAATGCAGAAATAATGGTCTATAATCAAAACAAGGTCACAATCTGTCTATCCAAACTAAATTGGGACAATAGAGTCCACTTAATTGGATATCTCTTTAATTGAATATACCTGTATTTATTTATTCGTGTTTAAGGGGTCGTCCAACGTAACTTTGGGCAGTTTTTGTAAATTTTCACAATGCCCTAAAAACGAATTAAAGCGGTGAATAACGACATATTATACACCAAAATAATGACAAAAGTATACAAAACCCGGATTTACCCACTTTTTGAAAATTTAATTTTTTTTTTTTTTTTGCTTTTGATGACAAAGAAATTGCCAGCTGCATAAGTAACCGTCAAGGTTAACAAGGAATAGATCGGTAATTCGAATGACTGTGTTGTGAATAAAAGACTCCACACTCCATACTCAGAGAAAGCATATTTATCATTTCATCACCAACGTGGCGAGAATGCTCAGGGGAAAATGGATGACCACAAACGCTTCATTTTGTTTGTTCGACACGTTGTTGTGATCACGTGGGTTTTGGGGTGAAGTTGTGAAATGATTTTATTTCCCACGATCTCAAATCTTCAAACATTTGTCTGCTGTTTTTTAACCTGGAGGGCGATGTAATGAAGAACTCACGATACATTCACAGGAAAATATTCAACTGACAATGTGATAATTGCGGGATTCAGCCCATAGTAGCGATGTTCAGATCACAAACTGTACAATTTGACGCAAGTGTCAGCAAGGGATTAATACGCCAACAATTCGAACTACTATTATTTGGTTGGTGACGATGATCAGAACATAAAAACAGAAAATTATATTTGAAAACAAAAATAAATTCACATCAACATACATTACAGTCGTCACAATTGTATACTTACGAAAAAATAATTTTACTGTCTCCGCACTATATTAGTGACGTAAAGAAGGCTTGATGAAGTCTGCTACGAAAAAGAAGACCAATGTCAAGGAGAATTATCAGAAAGGTGTTTTCCTGTTCTTCAAATATTGAGAAATGTCGTACCATCGTAAATTTAAATATTCCCCTCACACAACGGCATTGTGTATAAGACGGATCAACGTCGATTTTGAGCACTGTCAACACCAAAAGGTTGCGAAAATCTATGTGTGTTGACACTCTGTGGACAAAAAAAGAGAAATTCCGCTAGGCGGACAAAAACTCACACGGATTACCGAAATGAGACCACAACGTGTCACAATTGTTTAGATAAATGAATTTAATAACCAACACAATTCCGACATTGTCCTGGCCGGTAACCCTCCGCCTATAAAATTAGTATTGGTAAGCAGATCAGTTATTAATGTTCTTAAATCTCACGAGAAAACAACAGTCAAGCTGCCCCAAACAGCAACTATGGAAGGCCGATAGTTCCAAAACAAATTAAGCATACCAAATCATGTATATAAATGAACTGGAAACCAGGATGTCTAATTAAGTGTAGCCGATTGGTGAAAGTATTCAGCATGCAGGGCAGGTAATTTGTTGTTTTGGCCACACTTGAGCATTCAAATGACACTCTTGGCAGCTGTCATTGGTCATGCAACCCCAGAAATGGGCACATATAACACTAAATGAGGAAGTTCGGCAGTTCACCCTTTTTGGCGTATCAATCTCATCGTATGTTACCAATTTGATACAGATCTCATGCAAAATGGCACAGGATTGTGAGGGATATGGTCAGAGCAGACTTACAAAAGCCATATTGGACATTCTTCATTTTTCATTGATGCACTCTCTCATGACTCCATACTTATTCTTCTGAACTATTCTTCTGAACTGTGTGGATTTGACCCTTGGTGAACTTCATAAAAAGTAAACAAACACAAGAAAAATGGCAGCCCTTTTAAAATGTAGGCATCCTAAATTACAATTTGTCTTGTGGTCTGTTCCTTGCAAGAATGATAAAAAGATTTCTCCGAGTCTGTACTGGAAGGATTGCAGAATTTAACTATTCAACACATTTAAGGTATTTTATTGTCTAAAATCTGGTCGGTTACTTATGCCACAGTAGACTTTCAGGCGGTGCTATCTACCATGTGGCAGCAGTTCCATGGCAAATTTCAGTTTCCACATGTTCTATGTTTCATTCCAAGCATATTGGTATATAATTTATTGGGGTTATTCATTTTGGGTCTTTTTTAGACTTGGAAGAAAATTGCATGAAATTTGACCAAAGTTAGGTTGGACGTCCCCTTAAGGTCATATTCTTGTGCACGATGACTAATCGTGACCGTGACAGTTTTACGGGTGGAGGAAGCCGGAGTACCCGGAAAGAACCACTGAGCATCGACGAGCAACTGTTAGCTCCTCAACATTCTAACTCTGTTCAGGCACCGCTCAAGCAGGGTTACAGCGATTGAAGACATGTGCACCTTCGACACACAATTCGCCTTAGTACACGGCACCATCGTGCCCCCATGCAGGCAACCGGAATAAAGTACCTTGCCCAAGGACGCAACGCGGATCGTACCGGGCGGGGATCGAACTTGGGACCTCTAGCATAGAAGTCCAACAGTCTACCACTGAGCCACCGCGCTCCCGAGTATACCTGTTAACTGGTAGAGTGCTGGAAGCCCATATTTGTTTTTTTCTCTAAAGTGCAGGTACCATTTTATAAAGGCTCCATAATCTGTGGATGTGCTTCATATTATCTCTGAAGAGAAATTATTTAATCCGTACAGGTTTACGTTGTTACTATATATGGGAGAGGCACTCTCCCATAAATTGCAACACGGCAAAGACATATGAACAAATTTTGGTGACCAAAAATAATTTAGCACTCTATGAGTTAATTGTATATGACCTTCAAACACAAAGCCGTTTACCATACTTTCAGGACAAATTTTACATGTTAATTGCATATTGGTTGTAGAGTAAACTCCTGTTGCTTCAGATTGATTGAATAAAAAAACATGTAAGGCCAAAAAATAACTTTTGATTCTCAGAGATCACAGCATTGATTTTTTCGTGCACGTCGTACATTTTATTTGTATTTTTCAAATATCACCATTAGTTGTGCTATGAAAATAGGAAACATAAACACATAAAGTCGCAAATTCTTGGATTGATTTCAAAGGGATCTGGAGTTAAGAAGCGTGAATCTATATACTGGGGAGTCATTTTCAATAATGGTTTATCTTGTAAAATAATCACGAACAAACATCGGATACTCTGGAATTAACTTTTGTTGAAAAGTTTGAGTAAAAAAGTCCACAGATTCCGAAACCACTGAGTTATGTATACAAGCCGAGTGAAAATGTCACTGTTTGGGAAATATTTCGAACTATGAGGTTATATGCATTGAATGACATCCTCATTCGAGAGATTTTGTCGGTAAGTTCAAACTTTGTACGGCATTATACGTCACCTGCTTCGCATTTTAATATCGAAAAATAAAAAAAATTGCATCTCTGTATAACATTAGTTCAGTGATCACAAAGTAGCGATTATGTGGTGCAGTCGCTGCATTCAGATCGTTGAAACTATGTGTAACATATGACACTCGGGGATGGAACGTCATGGCTATGTTCATTATTATTCATAGTTACTTTGGTAATAAAAAGTAAAAATAAAATTCTCCTTGTTTTTAGTCTAATCTGAATAAGAAATTTTCTGACAACTGAATTCTTCACACATACATTTTTGACCTCAATATCTTCAGTACAGGCATTTAACCTTTTTTATATTGTTTAACAGACAGAGGACTTCACGACATAAATCTGTATTTTGATGGAGATTTGTCATTAAATATCAACAAAATTGAAACCCCAAGATCCATGCACAAATGTTTTTTAGCGTTTTAACCTAAAAATATATTTTGGGGGTAAAAGAGTGAAAACCACCGAAAAATATTTGTTCATAAAAATCATCTACGAATGAGATGTTTTCTTACTGGAATAGCAATTAAAAATATTCTGCTTTTTCAAAGCACATATGATTATTATTTAGAAAGTTCCGACAAGAGGTGAGCCTGGCCGTCGAAAGTGTCGTTAAATCCCAATAAAAAATACTATTTAATGAGTAAGCTTCATGTTACAACCAGACTGAGCTTCACATTCATTCCAGCCGCCATCTTGTAGTTCTCACCCGCGAGTCAACTTACAATTTGGTTTCACAACTCAGGATCTACACTCCTACCCAGGTACACTCCTGCGCTGGTACGTCTACGGTACCCGCAAGCCTGGAAGTAAGCAATGTCATATGCAGAATGAGGTCCCCAGAAGATGAATTTGCTGATGCTATCCCATATAGCGGGTCAATTTATCCCCTGGGTACCTGTTAACCTGTTTAGGCTTGAGACCTTGATTCAGATTAGGGTAGAATCACCAAATTCACACTCTGGGGACCCCATTTTGCAGATGATAGTCTGCTTATTTCCAGGCCTGGGTACACGGCCCTCGACCTTTCTGTCTACTCACAATGTCGAACTGCAATGTTTACATGATCTCGAGGAACATCTAGCAAGTTCTCGAGTACAATTAAGCTATCAGGGGCATCTAACATCTCAGACATCTAGTCCATCCCGTTCAATACCCAAGTGGACTATCATATATATACTAGCGGAAAAAAGAAACGCAAGTTTTTTTTTCTGTGGTAAATATTTGAAATGTGTAATGGGTGATTATTTCATTGTTTGGATTTTGATGTTATTTCTTCATTTCTGTTTAAATTTTGATGAGTTTTGTTGTCTTAACACAGACGCGTTTGCATGCATAACGTTCATACGTGGGTACCCTACGGCATTTTTCTGATCAAAATCAATAGCGTTTGTGCCCACCCCGGGCTTCAGTCGCTGCTCTAACTCTCCTTACCATTGGCCTCATCAAGTTGTTTATGATCCTTTGTGGGATGGTATTCCACTCCCGAAGAAGGGCCTGCGTGAGCTGACCTGACCCTCCTGTCCAGTTCGTCCCACAATTGCTCGATCGGGGACAAATCTGGTCTGCAGGGTGGCCAGTCGAGAAGTGGGACATTATTTTGGTTGAGGAAATCAGGACAAACCCAAGCAACGTGCGGCCACGCATTATCCTGCTGCAACGTAAGGATACACGCATGGATAAGTGGAAGGACGTGAGGCATGATGACCTGATCCCGATATCTTACGGCTGTAAGATTGCCTTTGATGACCACGAGAGGTGTTTTGACGCCATGAGAAATACCCCCTCACCCACCAAATCCATAACAGACCTTCCACCGATTCTGTCGTTTTCTTTAACGCACGCGGTAGAATATCGCTCACCTCGACGTCGATAGCAACGTTGTCGTCCATCTGACATGTAAAACGTGAACTGAGACTCGTCAGTGAATAACACATGTCTCCAGTGGGCCAAGTGAAACCGATTTGGTGCATGTGCCCGCAGCCATTGTAATCGACGTTGACGTCGCCTGGGAGTAAGATGCGGACCAACGTAGGGACGTCGTGGTCTTAAATTGAACTCCCGCAACCGATTCCTAACGGTTCTTGGACACACTCGGCGAACATGAGCCTACGACCTGATTCTCCGTCGCCGTCTGAAATCGATTACGGAGGTGTGAGAGACGTATGCCTCTATCTTGACGTGGTGGCGTAACGCGCGGACGTCTACTCCTGGGACGGTCAGCTAATGTTCCTGTGGCTCTGAGAATCCCACCTAAATGAACTATCGTTGACTCATGGACCCCAAATTGCTGGGCGACGAGACGTTGTGATTGGCCCTGCATAATTAGAGCAATAGTCCTACCTCTGTCAACTTCGGACATTGGCGGCATTTTGCTCTTCAATCGAGTTGAAATGAAATGTTGTGCAATCGATGTGTACTAACCAAAACTTCAATTTGGTTTGGTTTTCAAGCCCATAGCACGTGGGGGTGCACCGGATGCACGCTTTGTCGAAAAATCTGTTGAAAGCATGCAGCGTCGCACGTGGACATGGTTGACTGAATTTTAACCAAAGTCTCTTTAGACGGTACACTGATGTAGCTGTGTGTCAAATTTTACTGCGTTTGGTCTGCGGATACAAAATTATATTACCAAAACTGAACTTGCGTTTCTTTTTTCAGTCAGTATAGTTTGTCCAAGTCTAACACATGCCTGACAATATATATTAAATGCAGTCTAAAGCTGGGGCAGCATCTCAAGATACAAAACAGGGCGGTGGCACCAAAATGCAATGTATACACTGAATTTAGCATATTTAGTTGTTTAAAACACATAGGTCAGTATACGACATTATTAAGCAGTGGATAACACTATTAGCACACCTGGGAGCGCGGTGGCTCAGGGGTTACGGCATTGAACTTCAGACCGAAAGGTCCACGGTTCGATCCCCGCCAGAGGTAACTGCGTTGTGTCCTTGGGCAAGACACTTAAACCCCTGCCAACAAATGTTTAGGGGAGGGGGTGCACGGTGACCCACGGCCCAATAGCTGGAAGGGAAGGAAGACACATCCGACAGACCCTAGAATTTTCCGACGAAACGTTTGGTGTAAGTGCCGCCCCCCCCCCCCCCCCCCCCAGCACTTCATTACTGGTAGCAAGAGACTGGGCTATCGATATTGATGGTTTTCTAGCTGGAGCATAGACTTGTGTGCGCTAGCGTCCGGCCCTGTTGAGACCTACTATTTCTGTTAATTGTCCAGTAGGTTATTTAGAATGTTTCCTTGTTGAGGAATGACCCGCCCCACCTCCGGCAAAACGACTGGTGGCGAATGGCAAAACAAGAAGTTCCCAGAAGACGCATCACACACTCAATAGAACACAACAAGGGATTGGAATACCAATCTTGGTAGGTTCCACTTCAAGTAGACCTACTTATTTTATTTTGTCCTGGCGCGCTCTTCAAAGTTCCAATGCACACACACGCTCAGGGATGTGACAAGAGTGCGCATGATAGACTTAAGACCGTCGCTGTTATTTGAATAACCGCGTGTCATGCTATTTTTTAAGAAATCATATTTGTCTTTCCATAAAATGGATGTATACAGGCCAATTCCGTTTGCTTTAACCCTTAACCCAGCGTAACAGACCAAAACCGGTCGGCGTTATTCTCAAAAATCGCCAATTAATTTTCATAATATTTTCATTTTTTGTCTCAAAAACATAGGTTATGACCCCTCTTTGGAACGAGCTCGTTCCAACGAGGGGTCATAACCTATGTTTTTGAGACAAAACATGAAAAAAATTAGTTATTCAAGAATTTTTTTTGCAAGTGTCGTCTGCTCTTCATGTTAAGTACAGGATTAACAAGTTTAACGAACGTGTCCAAAGTTTCTACTTCGAAAGTATTCACAGAGGCTTATGAACTTCCGTTCATCGGTTGTTCACTCTAGAATCGAAGATTTTATCCAATATATCCATTACCGATAGGCCTCACCATAAATGGCCATAGTTATTTGACCATAGACTCGTTGCAAATGATAAGGCCAATTTTATCATTCCTTTTGTCGTGAGTTTGTGGGTCGGAACAGACCTGTCAGGCTGTTGCGATTACAGTTAAAAAAATGATTTCAATTAATTTCATTTTTATGTGTACCCATACTATGTGTGGTACACATAATGCCGGCATCCGGGATGGCCATCCGTCGTTCGTCCATCCTTTGTCCGTCCGTCTGTCTGTCTGTCCGTTTGTCTGCCCGTCTGTCTGTCTGTCTGTCTGTCTGTCTGTCTGTCTGTCTGTCTGTCTGTCTGTCTGTCTGTCTGTCTGTCTGTCCATCTGTCCGTCCGGCGTCCGTATCCATTTCTTTGGCATTCGATAACTTGAAAAATATTGCTTGGATTATCAAGTTACTTTATATTTGTGTTCAGGTTACTGATGTGCCGAGCTGTATAGTTTTTGGTGTAAATCTGATAATTTGATCCTGAGATATTAACCCTTTATCCTTCAAATTGAAAATTCCTCCAATCCCTTTGGCATTCGATAACTTGAAAATATTGCTTGGATTGTCTAGTTACTTTATAATTGTGTTCAGGTTACTGATGTGCCGAGCTGTATAGTTTTTGGTGTAAATCTGATAATTTGATTATTAACCCTTTATCCTTCAAATTGAAAATTCCTCCAATCCCTTTGGCATGAGATAACTCAAAAAATATCAATCCGATTGTCGTGTTACTTTATAATTGTGTTCAGGTTACTGATGTGCTGTGCTGTATAGTTTTTTATGTAAATCTGATAATTTGATCCGGAGATATTAACCCTTTATCCATCAAATTAGACACTCCTCCAATCCATTTCTATATGTACCCATACCGTGTATGGTGTACATAGTGGTGGCCCTTCGTAATACAGCTTTCTACTAGTTGCGCGTATGGGTACACATCAGACGATATCATCGGCCTATTTTTTATGAATACAAATACAATATTCGATTTTTGACAGTAATGATTGCGATTAGAATTACTTTGAAAAAATAATCGATTACATTACCGATTACCTTCTATCTGTTTCTTCAATGGGATATAGTTTATTCCTAAACCACAGACTTTAAATGAGTTGTAGGATAACCACGAGAAAATCTGTTGTATTTCTAATTTGTCGATACTTCTGACAGTTGCAATCTTTTCTTGGGAAGTTAATTAAGTTCTTCTCAAAAAAGATTGCAATGGTGAGAATTGTCAGAAGAGAAACACTTCATTAACTTGTGTGATACAGTACAAGATATCCCGTTGACACCTATACCCTTCAATGAACTATTCATTGAACAACTGGTAATTACCGTGGATAAGCTTAAATCTATTCTCTGTCAATTGGACACAAATAAGGCAAGCGGACCATACTAAAACATTGTTCATCTCAGCTAGCATACCCACTAACTCGCATCTTTAACTTGTCGTTGTCATTGGCTAATTTTCCAGCTGCTTGGAAACATGCTCACGTTCATCCGATTCATAAAAAGGAATCAATAAATAATAAGAAAAAATATAGACTTATTTCCCTGACAAGTAGTGTCAGTAAAGTATTTGAAAAAGTAGTATTTAATCATGTTTTTAATTTTCCTAAAAATAATCATCTGCTTACAGATTTGCAGTCCGGATTTATCCCCGGTGATTCGACCATATATCATTTAATTGATATTGACAATTTCACAAATAAAGCTCTAGATCAGCATAATGATGTTCGCCTGGTTTTCTGTGATATATTGGTGGCGCGGTGGCTCAGTAGGTAGAGGTGCAGGCTGCAAGCCGAGAGGTCCTCGGTTCGAATCCCACCTGCGGCAATCACGTTGTGTCCTTGGGCAAGACGCTTCATCTCCATTGCCCACGTGGGGGCACGGTGGCGTTGTGTACTAAGGCGTACTGCACGTCGACGGTGCTCTTGTCTTCAACCAATGCTAACCCTGCTTGTGTGGAGTTAGTATGTTGGGGAGCTGACAGTTGCTCGCCGTTGCTCGGTGGTTCTCTCCGAGTAATCCGGCTTCCTCCACCCGTAAAACTGTCACGGTCATGATTAGCCATTGTGCATAAATATGTGACCTTAAACACCAATAAATAAATAAATAATTCTGTGATATAAGTAAAGCATTTGACAGAGTTTGGCATAAAGGCCTCCTACACAAACTACACAGCATTGGCATAAGAGGCAGTCTTTCTTTGAAAACTATCTTCAAAATAGAACGCAGCAAGTGGCGGTTAATGGACAAACATCATGTGTAAAATGTATTTCCGCAGGGGTGCCACAAGGGTCCGTTTTAGGGCCTTTGCTTTTTAACATCTATATCAACGACATTATTAATGATATTACCTCGAATATCCGCCTGTATGCTGATGACACCCCTGCATCTTACTGTCGTAGATCCTACACTGGCATCTGACATATTGAACCAAGATTTGAATAAAATAAGCTTGTGGTCAAAACGCTGGCAAGTTCTATTCAGTACAGAAAAAACCGTTGCTATGAGTATCAGCCGCAGAGACACAGTTTGTGTGCATCCAACACTGTACCTACTGGATACCCCCATATCTGAAACGAACACACATAAACATCTAGGTCTCCATTTTCATAGTTCAGGTACTTGGGATACACATATTGATAATTTGGTGTCTAAAGTAAGCCCCATGGTAAATTGTCTCTGGAGCCTTAAATATTGGATATCCAGATCAGCATTAGAAACATTATACAAGTCGTTTATTCTCCCACTTTTTGATTAGGCTGATGTTATCTGGGATAATTGTTCGGCAAGGAAACTCGACCAACTTGTAGACCTACAACTAGATGCATTGCGAACTATTTGTGGTGCTACAAGGGGGACAAGTCATCGACTTTTATACCAAGAAACTGGTTTTATTACACTGAGGGAGCGCAGACGCCGTCACAAAGTAATTACATTTTTTAAAATGAAAAACGGTTATACCCCCCGATATTTATCGATGTTGCTGCCGAATCAAGTTTCCAATCTCATGCAATATATACTTAGGTCATCAGTTTCCCTCCTTGAAATATTCTGCAGTTCCCGGAGTCATTATTGTTCATTTCTGCCATCGACTGTGAGATCATGGAATGCTCTGGATCCCACTATTCGTAATTCTATCACTTTATCCTCTTTCAAAAAGGCGTTATCGAGCAGGGACAATTGCGTTCCATGGTACTACAGGGTTGGCAGTAGGGCATGTCAAATCACATGTAGCAAACTGAGGTTGGGATGCAGTGACCTGATGGCCCACAAATTTGAATGGTTTCTCACAGATAACGCCGGATGTAGTTGTGGTCATATATATGAGACACCGGAACGCTTCTTTTTGCAGTGTCCTAACTTCATTAACCAGAGAGGTTTATTATTTCAGAATCTCGGCGACATAAATGTGTCCATCACTGATCTTCTTTTTGGCAATGCAGAAATGACCCATGAAGAAAATGAAATCATTATGAATAGCGTGCATACCTTCATTAATGCCACCACGCGCTTCGACCACCGATAATAATACAACAATAACATGATTTTGGAGGGCATTATGGCTCATTAGCGGCCTTGCAGCAATGATGAACAGCCCGAGGGTTTATCAAAGGCCCGAGACGAATGATGAACAGCCCGAGGGTTTATCAAAGGCCCGAGACGAAGTCGAGGGTCGTTAATAAGCTCAAGGGCTGTTCATCATTGCTGCAGGGCCGCTAATGAATCATGATGCCTGACAACAATCATGTTATTACTATTATTACCACTCCCTGTTACAGCTAACCGCACGAGGGAATTGCTGGAAGAAATAATCACTAAAGTCGGTTCGATATTTCTGTTTCGATCGTGCGTTCGACTTCAGTTCAGAAATACAAAGTGACGTCATCCGAATGGGAGTAATTCATTAGACCATGAAATCTAAAAATAGCCGGACCGCGGGCCGCTAATGGCTATTTATACCTTTATCGCCCGCGGCCCGGCTCCGTCGAATGACGTCATTGAAATTATGGCGTTTTAACGGCCTTCCAAAATCATGTTAATCGACTAGTAACTTATAGATTGAGTGGTAATAATATATATGTGTGTGTGTATGTGTTGTGTATACTGCTGAAGACGCTGTCGTTCCACAATGGTCTTATGTTGCAGCTAAGTGCTTAACATCCACTTATAGCCCAAGAACATTAGGTTTCACTAGGGAAAAAAATCGGAGAAAGCTGATTTTTTCAGGGAATGTCGAGTACATGTCACTGAACGATTAGACAAAAGTCCCCTAAAATCCCAGTTGAGCTTTTTTTCTACAGCTTTTTTTCGAAAACGCGTTTGAAAAAAATAAAAAAAAAATCGCACGAACTTTGTAACCTCGAATTGATCCAACTGTATTTTTTGTTTACGCGTATTTCGAGCTACACAATGTCTAATATACATTTACCTAGAGGAAAATGTGCATTCTGTGACAATTTCTGCGAAAAATTATTGAAAATTCACAAAAAAGTATCGGATTTACGCAAAAAATGACGATTTTCCTAACGGATTTGCCCAAAGGGTCGTAGTACAGAACGGGATGTTAGTTGGACAGACGATAAAAAATCCACCACCATTTGAAGACTTTTATCATTGCTTACAAAATAGACATTATGGAAGACCCCCTCTGCTTCTGGCCGAGTTCCCCTTTTGGCATAAAATTCGTCAGCATGAGAACTCAACTATTTTCGGGCTTGGGACCGAACAGACACGTCTGTGTCTGGCAGCATTAGATCAATAAATAATATTTACAGAATGTACAAAAATCAATAAATAATATTTACAGAATATACAAATCAATCAACATGGATTAAGTTACATTGACTATTATCAACGCTATATACAGAAATGACATGACCTATATACATATTATTCATCGAACTCAGAAATTTCCGACAGGACAGTGTTTCTGTGGTTGTTACAAGAATCCGAACTGCAATTACACAAACCTGAGCAAGAGAGTCCTGCCTTCTTACACCCACACCTTTTTGTACAAGCACTCTTGCAACCACAACTGATCAGATTCAGTAGGTTATCGGGGGCACATGGCTTTGTGGCTGCAGTCGGTACAAGAAGTCCATTGTCTAGCGACCACCCCCAATCCGTCGGAGGAAGCGAAGTGCCCAGCCATTGTTGGACCTGGAGATAACATCTGTAGACATGTTGTTGTGCAGCATCGCTGCTTGGTGGGAGTGAGGCTAGGTCGATGGGTTTATTCAGTTTAGATTTTGCTACATAACGCTTGTAAGTGACATATCTATATTGGTCGAGAGAGGAAACAGTTTTACTCCCGTATAAGATCAGGAGAAGTTGTTCCCCGGCAGCGGATACTGCACTTGGTGTACTGTCATCCGCCAAAATTGTGTTGACATACTGTTGTGAGTCGCTAGTAACATCGGAGACAATTGTACTGAATACTTTCTTCTTACCAACTCGAAAGAGTGCAGAAGTAGTGTCACAACCACTTATAGAATGTGCTACAAGGAGGTTGCTTCTATGGTCACCCATTTTGGTTGCTATTTCACTAACTGAAACTAGTAAGTTTGGGGTAATGGAATACATCATGTGAATATTACATCCCGGTTGAACTCGAGAGGTAAGAATGACTAACAAGTCTGTGTCTGTTCCCACAACGACAACATTGTTGTCATCTTGAGCGATGTCAAGTGCAGTTTCGGCTATCAGTACATCAGCATCAGCCTCGGCCTGCTTGGACTGAATATTGATAGCAGATAGCTCCTGCATTAGAAGATCGATCAGTTGGGTTTTGTTCTTGGCATATGGATGTTTTGCCCACGCTGCGACGGAGCAACAATCTCTTGTAACAAGGTTTGGAGTGTATCGGGTAGTAGATCACTAGATACAGATAACGAATCGGGTTTGGGATAAACGTCACACTCGTAAATGGCTGACCGAATATCATCGCGGACTATAGCCGATGCTTTCTTGACGATGCGCATACGTTCATCAGTTTCATTGGTACATTTGTCTGAGTACCACGAATCATATAGTATTTTGTCTGATGAATCTCTGAATGTGACAACATTTTTTAGGGACCTCAGTGTTGTAATAGAGATTCTACTACCGAAATGCTCAAGCAGTTTGGTTTTAAGATGTTTAATTGTGTAACCGACTTCGTCACCAAGATACGATTCAAACGTCTTTGCCAATTCGCTCAAGGAAACCTGACACTCATCGCTGTTCTCCATAAAGGTACACAATTCATGGAATGCAAGTGCTTTCTTGTCTGCAACAGGCCTACCCCGTGAAAGAGTTCGCTCAGGCTTATCTCTGACAAATCCTGTCCAGCAATCATGGTGATACCGACCTTCCTCGGCCACTAGATCGTTTGTCGGCGGATTCTCCACAGAACAGACAATGGAGTTTAAAATTGAAAGCATCTTGATCAGAGCGCAATTTTTTTTGTCATAGATGGACCAGCTTCGTCAGATTCAGCTGCATCTAGAGACATTTTCTTACTTTTTCTTACAGAACTTTCCCGTGTATAATTCTTGTAGCAGAATTTGTGAATTTTCTCACCAACTGTGGGTTTCTTCGAGCCGGCAAAAAGATTATCGCTAAGCTCGACGCTTACAGCAACCAACTTTTCTATACCCCGCTCACCAAGTGTAGTTATTCCGGACGAGCCGGTCAACTCATCGTTACATTTGATACATTTATCCATTGCCAAAGTCACAACAGAAAAAAGATGATAGACACAATAAACTCAAGTACAATACCACAGAACAGATATCAATGTGCGGACCTGCTTCGTTGTCATCGTAAGGTATCAACAGGTAACGCTAAGTGATATGCCAACAACATAACTGATCAGTTCTACAAATAACACAAGACTCTAATAATCAACAACAGGCAAAATTACATATATATCTATCAAGGGATCATTGGTTTCAATATCTAGGCATCAAATGCAGCGTGTCCAATACTGAACAGAGCAAATTGTGCAATGGACAGACCTGGAATGCGGAATTAAACAGCGTTTCCTGATGAAAGTCGTTCAAGGCTATTTTGCATCAAATTAAAGAGCGTTGTCTGTACAATACAAATTTGTTTATGAGTACACATCAAGGGCGTGCACACATTACATGCCAATGCATCTTGAGTGTAGGCGAACACCACATTATGTGATTTAATCGAACATGGAAATTGAAACAATGATACTATAATACGGTATTTGAATGAGAAAAGTCGATGCCGTTTGAATTTGAGTTTAGGGTGTATGTTTAATATTTCACACGTTTCACCAGTTCATTATGGAATAAATGACTATTGTTATATATCATTATAAAGCCACTGCTTTTCTGCAATTTTTGATATATAATTTAACTCCCAGAGTAGTTGTAGATTTGATTTAATGGACGTTGTGTACCGTTGTGTGTATGAAAACAATAAATTTTTTTCGTAATTTTGTACATTTTCGTGAATATTTCACCATTGAGTGTGAGGATTGGTACAAAGTTGGCATTTTCTGTTGGGGATATGTATTCTCAATATAATTCAGCACGATATTTATGATTCTCACCCTACTAAGGCGAATAAGAATGAGAAATATGGAGCTGGGTCGAATTTTTTTTTTAATTTTTTTTTTCATCAAAAAAACGCTATAACTAAAAAAGCTCAACTCGGATTCGCGGGGACTTTTCACACTTTATCCGCAATGTGTGTCCCGGAAACATATAAAAAAAATCAGCTTTCTCCGATTTTTTTCCTTACTTTCTCATTTTTATGTCTAATGTGCCTGGACTATTAAGGTCTTAAGGTTTTGTATCAATATGCATACTAAATTCGTTGTTAGTCATATACCAGCCATCTCCCTTTGCACCTGCGCCATTTAAATAAAGAATTGTTTATTGATGTAGGGTGAGGCTATTTATAGGCATAGCCTGTTTGCCAAACACTTTTCTGTTTACAGAAATAAAATATTTTTCAAAAAAAAAATCTGAAGAGAAAAATTGTGGCCAAACGTTTCTTATGGTTATGCTACAATACATATCAGAAGGTAACATAGTTAAAATTCAGAGCATGGTTGGTCAGGATTAACTCTGTGTTAACAAAATTCAAAAGAGTACTGATTACACAAGAAAATTTGTAATCGATTACAGATGATTACAATTACTACCAGTCCAGTCAAGTGATTACTCTGTTTATTACTTTTCATTATTATCGATAATTATATTATTTAACCCTTTACCTAATGTAACGGCCAGCGCTATTTTCAAAAATCGCCAATTAATTTTCATTATTTTTTCATTTTTTGTCTCAAAAACATAGGTCGAGCTCGTTCCAATGAGGAGTCATAACCTATGTTTTTGAGACAAAAAATGAAAATAATAACTATTTAAGAATTTTTTTGCAGGTGTCGTCTGCTTTTCATGTTAGGTAAAGGGTTAAAAAACAAAAAACAATGAAGTCCGCGTTACACCCACGACAAAGCGTCTTCGTTTGCGCGCACGGATACATGACACAATTGTTGATTGCATAATTCGCTTGTGAAGTTATCGTTTATAATCAAACCCGGAAATCCTGGTAAATCACACTTTGGAAAGTAATAAAATTACTAATTACGCGTACCTCCAGCTCGACTCGAGAGGGGTTGTCTTTTGTATTAGAAACCATTTATTATACAGCCATTTTCCATATAAAGTATGTTCTCAAACGCCTCTGGTGGCATGTCAACTCCTTTAAATCTTTCCACTCGAAATCGCAGTATCTTCCTTGTAGACCAATTCCATATAAACCAATTCCATCTATACCTGACAATTATTCTTCTGCCTGTTTTGGGAAAGGGTCCTGGGCCCATGTCATTGGGAACATTTGCGTTATGGAGGATCCAATTGGTAATTTGTTTTGGATGGGAAGAAACATACAAGAACTAAGACATTTTACATTCAAATTGAACAGAGAACATTAAGATCGATAACTAAGCAACTGCATTTATACTACAAGTAAGTTTTACAACAAATAGTCACATGGAATGATGTTCATCTCAGTCTCTGTAGTCACTGTAATCCCTGAACTGGGTGGACATAAGCCCTCAGAAAACCAATGGTGTTCTGTGGCCTTATGACCACCTCGTTCTGAACACCAATTGTGCGTTAAAAGTTTGTTCGAGTACGGATTGTGCTTGGGAAATTTGGAAGTGAGAATTGGAAAAAATATGCCTAAATGCCATTTTGGAAGAGTCCCTGCAGTCACCCAAAAGAATCCCTGTACAATTCCATGTGGACCATTCATGTTAGAAAACTGTTTACCTAACATTGCGACCAACACCGGTCAGAAAATGAACCAGAATAAGCCTACCACAGCCTCAAATATCTCGTAAGTTTCTCAGTAAATCCATCCAAATATGGATATCATTAGAACCAGCTCATCGAGCTGGTTCTAATGATATCCATATTTGTATGCTTTTATTGAAAAATTGTGAAATTTGATTTAAAAAAATGTGAATTTTAATTTATTTTTTAAAATACTGTGTTGGGTAAAGGATTAATGTGATATACAGAGTAACAATTCCAGTTAGACACCCTTGAATGATATTTTAATTATGAATTTCTTACATTCATATAATAACAAGAATAGATTTTAAATGTATTATTAAGTACGATAGAAATATGGAATATGAATAACAGGGACAACAAAATTGATGGAGTATGATAATTTATTAAACGTGAGTAGGTAATAAAGGCGGATTTACGACCACTTTGTACATGTACGTGTACAACATACGTACACGATGCGTTCACCAACGTGGAATTCGGTGTTAAATCGCACGCTTGTTCACAAAAATGTACCGTGGTCTTGAATCCCCCATGTTTTTTTGTGACTCCTAGATCGCACTTTTAACGTTCAAATACTCGTGGTGAACGCGCGTTTTAAAAAAAGGGTGAAATTGTACATCTTCACTTTTATCTTTTACTTTAAAAATTTTTGTCGACGTTCACATCGCAGATCAGACCATCGATTCATCGTTGACGAACGCGAGCAAAAAATTCTAGGCCAGCATCAAAAAACGGCCTGCGGATTCAAGACCAGTGGTCCAGAACCCGCCATTGTTTTGAGGCGGTGGGTTTTTCCCATTTATGACGTCATTAGGGGAATTCCCCACTATGGGAATTCCCAAACTCAGCTAATCGAGCGATCGGATCGCTCGATTCTTCGCCAATCGACCGATCGGATCACTCAATTCTCGTAAACTCGATCATACGGAGTTATCTCCCTTCGTCGTGGGGTGGGGGAATATCCTAGGAAATAAATAAAAGTGATCGATATATATAGGAGAGAAAAAAAAAATATAAATAATACTTATTTAGAAAATTAAATACATCAAATCGAATAGATAATAAAAACGTAAATCATGAGCGATTCTCAGGATATTAGAGTGAGGTTTCTTTTAAAAATGCTGATGAGAGCCTACGCATTCTGCGTGAACGAATAACTAGGTCGTCTCTTGTTAGAACGATGCGTCGGATGTCGGGATCACCTAGACTTCGATCACGAGAATCATTCGTGTCTGTGGATGGAAAGGGAAGATATGGTCGTCAAGTATTTCGAACCAGCGTTCGAACGCGTTCAAATCAATGAAGTGATCGCGTTTTGGAAGAGATTACTCTACTGTAAGAGTCGAAGCAAGCCCACAGATTCGGAAGAACAGAAATTGGCGCGTAAAAGTCTGACTTTACGAGATAAGGGATGCATCTTGAAATTATTGTTCAACGAAGCATGTGTCTAAGTTTTCTCGTTGATATAAAATAAGGGAGAATAGAAAATAAAAATAAATACACACATAAATTTTTTATCTAATATTAGAAAGAAAAAAACAAAAATGAGAACCAGAAATAAATTGTATCCGACGTTAGTGGACGACGAGGACGAGAAGCCGATCGACGTTTCGCCGACGGCGCCGTCGCTAGAAGAAAGAGAAAAAGGAGAGAGGTATCGCATCGATCAAATCAATAGAATCCAAGAGTATCCAATTCGAGAGAGGGATTCTCGTCGTTCCCTCAAGAAGAAGTATTCGCGTTTCGTGACAGTCGTCAACGCGATCGACACGACACTCATCACGATTTCCCTGGGTTTACACGCGGCCGGCATCGGATTTTTGTCGACCGCGGTCGGCATTCCGATCGTGTTGACCGTAGAAGGAGTGGCTCTCATCGCCGGATTGTTTAGCACGCTCAGAAACTTTTTGAGTAGGAAATTATATCTGAAGGCGAGGAAACACGACAAGATTCGCGTCTTGGCCGACTCCAAGATCGACACGATATCCAAAATGATCTCTATGGCGTTGAAAGACGGTAGGATATCGGACGGAGAATACTTCGTGATATTGAGCGAGAAAACGAAATATGATGCCATGAAAGAAGCCGTGAGAATCAAGACTCGTCAGATCATCAAGCAAGAGATGAAGGATTCTCTCGTGGAAAAGGGGAGGAAAGAGGCCAGGGAGGAATTCAGTAAGATGATAGAACTCAAGAGCAGCAAATGAAAAAAATATATATATATATAATAAGAACAGAATTTAAAAAAAAAAAAAATATTAAATTTATATATAAAATAAAAAACGAAATTAATTTAAATAACTCTTAAAAATGTATTGCGTAAAGTGTAAGAGAGTTACCGAGACGAGTAATTCTAGAGAAGTGCGAACTAAAAACGATAGACAGATGCTTCGCGGAATTTGCGACGTGTGTGGTTCTGTCAAGTCGCGATTCATCAAAAAAAAAAAGAACGCGAGCAAAGGTAAAGGCATCGTGAATAAAATGATCAACAATCTACCTTTCGAAATGCATCTGCCTGGTCACAGTTTCACGGGACCCGGAACGAAATTGAACAAGAGACTCAATGCCGATCTGACTCCCAAATCTTGTAGCAAACCTGTGAATAGGGTGGACGCGGCTGCGTATGATCACGATCTGTGCTACGCCGGACATCCCGACACCAAGACTCGCAACGACATCTGCGACAAAAACATGTTGGGGAGATTGAGAGGCATATCGAATCCGACCAGGAGAGAGAAGATGGAACGTTCGCTGGTCGGCAATCTGATCGGTGCGAAACGTCGATTCGGATGGGGCGTTCAAAAAAAAAAGCGCATCTGAAAAGAAGAAGAAACGATTATTGACGAGCGAATTGGCCGAGGAGTCACACAAACCCATAGTGCGTAAATTTCGAAAGAGAAGGGTGTTCGTGAAGGGTCTGGATGACATTTGGTCTGCCGACTTGGTCGACATGCGATCGTTTTCGAGGTGGAATGAAGGCGTCAAATATCTATTGACGGTCATCGACGTGTTTTCCAAATACGGTTGGATCAGAGCTGTGAAGAATAAATCGGGACCTCTCGTCGCCGAGGCTCTGAAGAGCGTGTTCGACTCGTCTTCTCAAAAACCGAGTAAATTGTGGGTGGATAAGGGAAAGGAATTCTACAACAAGGACGTTCGTCGATTGGTAGACCTCTACTCGATCGAAAACGAAGAGAAAGCCAGCGTGGTGGAACGTTGGAATCGAACGATGAAGGAAAAGATGCACAGATACTTCACGGCGAATTCGACCAAGAAATACATATACGCTCTGAACGGTCTGGTCAAAGATTACAACAACACGCGACACAGATCGATCAAGATGACTCCCGCAGAAGCTAGCGATCCTCGAAACGAAAAACGGGTCTACGCGAATCTATATCCCGAGAGATCTAAGATCAGGAAGAAGTCTAGAACGCCGAAATTTGCGGTCGGCGATCGAGTGAGAATTTACGCTTATAAGAAGCACTTCGAAAAGGGTTATACTCCTCGATGGACCTCGGAAATCTTCGTGATAATCAAAATATTTCACACCGATCTGGTGACTTACGAAATCGAAGCTTTGGATGGAGAAGAGATCATCGGAAAGTTTTACGAACAACAATTACAGAAGACGAAGTTTTGATGAAGAAGACAAAAATTTTTTTTATTTACTCTCTTTAACATTTTCTTGTTTACACACACATATATATAAGAGAGAAAAAAATAATAATAAAAAATAATTAAAAACTATTTTTAGATAAAAAAAAGCAAGTTAATTAATAAACAAAAAATTAAAAATCCTTTAAAATGACAAACATACTAGATATAGCACAAAGCATAGTGAAAGATGAAAGTATTCAAGAATATGAGGTTCACGAATACGAACCGGTAACTGGGACGAGTTTGAACAATGCGGAAGAGATAAGAATCAACGTCGAAACTGAAGATTTATTCGTACATCCTAGCGAGAGTTACATAGTGGTGCAGGGACGTCTCACCAAGGAAGATGGGAGCGACTACGCCGACGATGACACGGTTACTCTAGCTAATAATGGCATCATGCATCTGTTCAGTAACATAAAATACATGCTATCCGGACAAGAGATAGAATCTGTGTTTCATCCCGGTCAGGCCACCACTATGTTCGGACTCTTGACGTATCCTGATGATTTTTCGAAATCCAGAGGACTTAATCAGTTGTGGGTGAAAGACACCGTCGCCTCTGCTAGCGCAGGCGCCGCCGCGATATTCGACTACGTCGTCAAGATGTCCAGACCTAAAGGAACGTTTTCGTTCAGGATACCTTTGAAACACATCTTCGGATTTGCGGACGATTACAACAAGATCATGTACGGATTCAAACACAATCTGACGTTGATTCAAAAAGGAAACTACGACACAATAGTGAGACTCACTGCGACCGATGCGGGTAAGATAACTCTACACAAGATATCGTGGTTCGTTCCGCACGTGGAGCCTTCGATTGTGGAGAAAGCGCATCTCTACAAGATCATAGAATCCAAGAGTAAATTACCCGTGGGATTTAGAATGAGACAGTGCGACACAGCAAGCATTCCTCCCTCCACGAATCACTTCGATTGGAGACTGATGGTGAAATCCGCTTCCGAGAGACCGCGTTTCATCGTGGTTGCATTTCAGACCGATAGGGATGGGTCTCAGGAAAAGAATGCATCGCTGTTCGATCACTGCAGTTTGTGAAACATGCAAGTGTTTCTGAATGCCACGAGATATCCAGCAATTGATTACAACGCGTCGTTCGACAAGAACGATTTCTGCAGACTGTACGCCAACGCCGCTGATTTTAGAAAGAAGTATCACGGTCTAGACGAATTGATGAGCAACCCCAACATATCTCCCGGTGAATACAAGTCGATGTATCCCATGTTCGTAATCGACATCAGTAAACAGAGTGAATGACTCAAGAGTAGCGTCTTAGACATTCAGATCAAGTTGCAATTCGATAGGAATGTTCCGAGAAAAACTGAAGCCTTCGCCCTGGTCCTGTCGGACAGAGAATTACAATTTGAATCAGATGGAAATAAGATGTCGATCATTCGATGAGAGACGAGTGTGTGAAAAAAAAATAAAAAAAAAAAAAAAAAATAAAAAGTAATGAGTCATTATTAAAAACAAAAAACAAAAAAAGAATAAAAAAATAAATTCGTTTTTAATGATATTTTTTTTAACAATCGTCTTTTTTCAACATTCTCGACGTACAAAATGTTAGAATTCCTAAGTAGTCACGTAGAAAACGAAATACTCATTCCATTTTCGTGTTTGAAAAAAAAAGAAGATATTTATGATTACATTCTGAATTATTTAAAGGATCATGTGCTATTCACTCGACAGAAAAAAAAGGGATATTTCGTGACGAAGATATCAAAACTCGAAGAGATCTTAGATTGTTCGATCCTGTGCGATCGTCTCTCCGTTTCCGTCAGATGTTCCATCCTGTGTTGCAAGCCAAAAAACAAAAAAAAAGATGTGGAAAAATGGTTAGGTAAACAGCGGGATAGACGTTTGAAAATGAAAAGAATGAGACGCTTTCCACCATCACCACTACCTTCTGAAGAGAATGGTAATGATGCGAGTGTTACCAAGAGATGCACAACATTCGTTCATAATTATGATTCGGATCAACAAAAGTGTTGTTATAAACGTATCATATCACAAAGAAAAAGAAAAAGAAGAATCGACGCTGAAAAATGAGAAAAAAAGGAAACATTATTATAATATATGGCGATAGTGAAGAAGAAGGAAAACAAAAAAAAAAGTAATGAGATCATCTTTAGATCTCATTTTTGTTTTTGTTTTTTTTTTGGTTTTTAATAATCACACATTATTTTTTTTTTTTTAATTCATTATTTTCCAGGCGTTCACTGTTTGTTCAAAGGATCCAGTTCGATCAGTAGACTCAACATGGAAGTGGCGGCTTCGGGATTATTGGTTTTCATAACGAAATTAATCCTGTCTCCGGCGTTCACTTTGAGAGGTGTGCTGAACGTGCTAACATTCGCGTGTTGATTCTCAGTCTTTTCGACGCTGTATCTCTTATCACTCTCCACACCATTCACCATGAGATTGACGACTGCTCTGTTATTCAAATCCGAGGAAGCCAGACTCATTCAAAGGATTTCACCTCCCAATGGCATGGGATATCCCACCTGACCATGTTTCGATCCGCTACTTCCATTTCCGAAAGACCACTCAGCTTTTCCTTCATCTAAGGTGCCGGCCTCTTCAGCCCACACGGTGATCAATTGTCTAGCATATTTGACTTTCTCCACCACTGAAATCAGGGTGCAGGCATCCGTCATGTGGACGGGTTCCGGTAGATTCGTGAGCGCGTGTCCACCCATGTCTAGTTTACCTTCCATGATGTCACCCTTTCTCCAGACTGAGTTGTCATCCACGTACTTTCTGCTGACTGTGCTGGAATCGAATTCGGGATCGTGATTGAGACCGAATAAATTGTGACCGTTCATGTTGATGCCACCCTCCATGGTTCTGCCAGATTGTTTGTTCAGGTAGAGATCATCCACTTGCGATTCTAGGTATTCTTGTGATTGTATCACGGCAGAATCCACGTAGCCCTTGTTGACCGCGGTTGAGTCTGCATCCGTGTCGTCAATCTTCGACAGATTCAATATCTTGTGGAATCCCGCATTCAGATCCGATTTCATTTCTCGTCCATCAGACTTTCTCTGTTCCAGATCTACGTAGTGTTTGGTCACCACGTCCTTGGGATTCGTGGGAGTGGCCACGTTCGTTATCTTGTTATAATTGGCGTTCAATTCCGAGTGCATCATTTTCGTAACATATCTATTTCTTAGGTGTTCGATGAATCTCGCGTGAGAGTCGTCCACGTATTTCTTGGTCACGGCATCGGTGGGATCTACGGGATTTGTGACGTTCACCAAACATTTGGATTTCAGATCGAGATCGTCGGTCATGGTTTTATCCAAGTAATTATCTAGCAGGATTCATTCGGAATCGGCGTTACCCCTGTCGACGTATTTTTTAGTCGCAGCATCTGCGAGATCTATCGGCTCGGGAAGATTGTAGAGCTTCTTATCGTTCATGTTCAAAGGTTCCTCTCGAGGTTCGTATCTCCGAACGTAACGTTCGTCCAAGTTGGCAATGTCATAACCATCGTCGACTTCGAACGTCTTCCTCTTCTTTCTCGGGTTGACTTTTTCGTCGTCACTTCTACCAAATTTATCGACTGGCATGTTGTTGTGGGATTTTTTTTGTTTTTTAGAAAAATATGTTCAAAACGCAGTTTATTAAAAATGAACTATGTTATTTTATTTTTCGTTTTTATTCGATTAAAATTTTTTTTAAATAATTTTTTATCTTTATATATGCTATAAAAAAAATCTCTCTAATGTAAATCATTGAGAATGTCTTGAAATCGATCTCCTTCAGACCATCTCTTGAGAACGTAGAGACACAGGTGACCACAAAACACTTGATCTGGTGATTGCACTTGTTCCGTGTTGTAATGAACCATCGATTTGTTGAAATAGTTCTCTATTTCTTTTGGCGGTGAGATTCCGTAGCTGTCGAAATAATAATTTTTCTTCTTCCCGTTCTTCATCCATGCCACCCAGTGAGTGCCTTCACCCGATGAATCGTCTAGATTTAAAATTCCGCATTCCGATTGTCGAGGTCTTCTCTTCGGCAAGGCATCTCTGGAAAACACGCCTAGAAAATCTTTGATTTTCAGATCCTTTGCCGCATTCAACAGATTGATGTTGGATAGGGGTTCGTTAGGTAAGATGACACCTTCTACGGATATCTTTATTTTCTTATTCATAAATGCGTATATATTTTTTAATTATTTATTTTATTATAATTTACTAAAATGACGTTATTTTTTTTTCTTTTTTTTTCTTTTTCGTTTTAAACAAACTTTCTCGATGTCACTATCGATTTCTATAATTTTGTGTTTATCTAATTCTTCTTGATTTTCTGGAGTCCTATCATCCACAATCGTTTCTGGAATCTTATCATCCACAATCGTATCTAGAATCTAATCATCTCCATTCATATCGTCTAAAATTAGATCCAAAGTCCAATGTCCGCGTGCCAAAGTGCTTATTTTATCGTCTAACACGAATCTCTTATCGTCGTCGGCTGTCAGCGAAATCTTGTTGACTATTTCGGTATACAAGTCGTGATTTTCACTTCGAATCGATTTCATAGTCTTATACACCGGACCACTTCCTAACAGACAATCTTTATACTCTTGGAAAGAGATGTTTTTCTTCACCACGCACGCTTTAACTCCTTTGCACTTCTTGATCTCTTCATCATCTTCTAGACGATAAGCATACAGTTTGGGTCTCAAGCCCACGAATTCGACGATCTGTTTACCGCCGCTCTCGTCCTTAAATTTACCCAACACCTTCTTGTTGTCGTTCGATTGAATGTTGGATGGGTGATCGACGGGATAATTGCTCATGTCGAACCACTCGGTCACGTCCGGAGATATATCTCAGTAGACGTCTTTCGTCTCTATCTTGTAAACTAAACTGTCCATGTCGGTGAACAGTAGTTTGGCTTTGTCGCCAAATTTTCGTTTGACGTAATCGTAGTGAAACTCGTACATCAATCGCTTGCTGATATCTAAGATGATCGGTCTGAGATAATACGGTTTGTCAAACTTCAGGTGCGTCTTTTGCATGTGAACGGCCACTAGATTTTCGTCGAATATGGTTTGGTGTTTGTAATTGGGTTTCGCCACTAATTTTTTAGCTCTTTTCTCAGACGTGACGAGTCGAACGTTGGTTCTCTTCCTGATGTTTTCCATCAATTTGCCGTACACGCAGTTGTTCATGAGTTTGAAGAAATCTTTTTCGAAATCGTTCTCAGCTCGAGTTCTGAGATTCGTGTTGAGATCGATGTATTTTTTCATCCAAGGCTCTTCGTTGAATCGAATGATGCGATGTATGTTGACTAATTTCATCCCGTAATCGACGTACTGTTTCAAATTCTCGCTATAGACGACGTAGTTACGTTTGTTAAATAAATTGGGAATGAGTTTTTCCTCGTCTCCTTCATTCGGGAGCTAGCGGATAATCGTTGTGTGGATCGTGTAATTCTTCCGGATAGTTCAAATCGACTTCTAAAATGCAAGGATAGTCTCTCCATTTTTGCATCTCTTCCGGTTTCTTCACCCATTCGAAATTTCTAATCGGTAAAGGATGACTCATAGCCCAACAGTACAGATTATTGGCGTCCCAATACTGTATGTATTTAGTCGACCGTTTCAAATCGAAACCTTCTTTCATGTAGGGATTGTTAGCCTCAGAATATCTGGGAGAGATCATCGAGACGCCACCTCTCACAGCCCTTTCGAACATGAGCAACATGTCCACGTCGGATAATAATTCCAATTGAACTTCGGTGGTCTTCAACAGAGCGTCCCATGCCAGACCGGGTGCAGTGAAATACCAAACGGGATCCAGATCGTAATTTCGACAACAGATGTCTCGAAAATTTTCGAACACGTCTGCCAAGAGCAGAACGTCGGTCTTCAGATAGAGATCGTGATAATCTCTCATGGTTTTCATATCGAATGATTTCCACACGTTTTTGGCGTGTTCGTAATTCTCGTCGGAAATGTCGGATTTGTATAATTTCAAATAAAAATCTTCTTTCGAAGGTAGTGCGGTGTCTTCGAATCTCTTTAGATCGTTCATGTAATCGTAAGGATAGACTCCTTTCCTCAACATGACGTCTACTCGTTCTCCGAAATGTTCGCTTGTGATTTTAAATTTATCCTTGCTCATGTTATCGACTATTTTTTCCAGAGCGGTTGACATGAATTTAAAACTGTCGATGAAACGTATGCATCTACGAATGGATTTCGTTTTTTCTTTCAACGTATTTCCATTGATTACTCTTTTCTTCTCCATGAGCTTCCATTTCGTGAAGGAAATGTATCTTTCTTCGCTGTTCGCGATTCAATTTAATTCTTCGTGTGAGGTGCTGAGATTTTTCACGAACAGATGACTGTCGTAACCCGAGAGATTGTGAAACATCACCGGATAGAAAGCGGCGTCTCGATATTTTAAATTACACTTGCTGTGAGCCAGACCGCGATACAGACCCGTGTAATGATCGTGGTCTCTGACCTTCTTATTTTCCTCCGAATTCTCGTTGAACGATTGTCTGCATATGTGACATTCGGTGGCTCTGTTATTTTCATCCTGCTGCTCTCGCGTGATGATCATTTTTGCCGGAGTTTTGAATTTGTCGTATAACATTTGAATTTTCGATTCTAACTCTTCCACGAACCTTTGAGCCACGTCGTCATCTTCATACTGTTCCATGTAGGTGAAGGGACCCATGTCGTGTTGCGAGTCGAAAGTGCATTTCACGTAAATGCAATAGCCCAAAGGTATGTGTTTTTGATATCTTTCGACGTAACTTTGAAGAGCGATGGGTTGACAGGAACTCATTTTCGTGGTGAAACATTCGAAATCGGCGTACACGACAAATGGTACTTTTAACCTTCTATTGTGATTTTCAAACTTCACGATGGTGTTGGGTTTGGGCATTTCGACGGCGACACCTTGATTTTCGTTGCAATATTCCTGATGTTTCGCTAATGATTTTTCGCTCTTAAATATGTTCATGCAATTGTAACATAAAGATATCTTTCCTTTATGATTATTATTTTGTTTCGACAGTAATCGGGTCGGATGTTTAACCCAACAATAATGACGATTGTCACCATTCGAAATCAATAATAAAATAATCGCTTTTCTCTTCCGAGATACGAAGTCTGTCTGAGAGGATAGATATTTTGATTTTCGTCATCGTATCCCAAGACGTTCACTGCTACGGTGGGATTTTGAACCTCGAAACATTCGATGTGTTTTAACTCTGTTGGAAAAGTCACTCCGGTCCAATCAAGATTTTTAGAAGTTTCTAAACTCTATCGGTGTGTATTTCGACATGGTATAAAGCGGAGGTGACTGCCCATTTAAAACACTGATCAACTTTATTTCTCACGTTGACAACGCCGTGTTTCTTAGTCAAGAAATACGGTAATTTCAAGTAGGAAGATCCTTTCAACGGTTCGTTTTTATTCATGTGAATTTCGAGTTTCAACACCTCATCGAACGTCCAATTACTACCTTCATGTTGATAATTCGCGAGAGACGTCAACATCTTGTCTTTCATCTTTTCGAAAACGTCCGATAGATCTGAACCTCGAAATACGGGTTCGACGTTAGATCTGAAATATGCATTTTTCACGATGCTCTCGCCGGACTTCACGTCGATTTTATTCATTATGCAATGGAGTATCATCTTAATTTTTAATCCCACGTTCATGTATTCGCGAAACAAATCCAATACTTCTTTCTTCACCCATTCCATGAACAATTTCCAATCGACTTTCTTCAACGAGGGAACCACATCGAAAGTTTTAAAAATGCCTTTGATCGCACTCTCCCGTTCTATGGGTTTCGATTGGAATAGTTCCGCAATGAGTCGTGTTACATATTCTTCTCCTTTCTCGTTGATTGCTCGTTGAATTTCGCTCGATATATCTCGTTTGTCTTGAATCTGAAGTGCATCACTCGTTTTTTCGTTTTTAGTTTTTCTTTTCTTTTCTTTGGAAACTTGATGTTCTTCAACGGCTTTTCGTTTAGTCGTCTTCTTATTTTTCACAATCGAAACGTTTTTGGTTTTTTTCGACGTCGGCATTTCAATTCCTTTTACTATCTTCTCATTTTTCACAACCGATGCATCTTTTGACGTCGTTGCTATCGACATTTCGTTTGCCTTTCTAGCGTTTCGCAAATATTCTTGTATGACATCAGTTTTTTTTTATTTAGTTCTATGATTTCTGAAATCTGAAATTTGTAATAGTTTACAAATCTCGTTTAACTGAGGTATGGTTTTTCTCATTTAAATTTACCATTGTTTTATCTGTTTGCTTCATTTGTAAGAATATTTTTTTTTGGAATTTTGTATTAAATAATTTGTTAAAAAAGTTTTGCTTTTTTACTCTTTTTATATATATAATAACAAAAAAAAAAAAAAAAGTTAAATTTTAAATTCAATTTTTTTTTCTTTAATGTGTTTTTTATTCAAAAACAATTTAAGACCGCTTTTATTTCTCGTTCGCAAAACGAACACGTTTTCTCGTCTTTGGAATAACATTCTCTACAGTAACGCAGGTGTGTGCACTGTAGAAACAAGACGTTTGCGACACCTTCGCAGACCAGACACTTGGTGGACGTTTTGCTTGGCTCGTTTTCGACGAGTGACGATAACTCGTCCGCTTCCGCCATGAATTTGAGGAGATGTTCTAAAGTTATGAATTGAGACAGGGTCTTGTTCGCCTTGTTTAACGCATTGTACAATTGTTCCTTGGTGTGTCCGAGTTGTAACATATCCATCAATAATTTTTGGTTTTTATCTCTATCCCTCTCTTCGCCTTGGATTTTGATCAATCCCAATGTTAGGATCTTGTTCAAATAATCGCACTCGCCTTTATCAATATTACTTATGTGTTCTAGTAAAGGTACGTCGTGAGGTTCCCAATTCATCAAATGTATGTTACAACAAAAACATTTGACTTTGTCACCTCTACCCACATAAACGAAACCCGCGGCGGCTAAATCTTCGGGTTTTTGAGTGAGATGCGAAGGCCAATTTTTAAACGTTTGAAGTCTTGCACGTTCTAGACTATAATTCGGATGTTTAGACTTGATCATTGTTTTTACCTCAAAATTGAGTTTGTAAGAATTTTTTTTTTTTTAACTTTTATTTATATATAAAGAGAAATAAAGAGAAACTTTTTTAACAAATTATTATTTAAATACAAAATTTAAAATATACATTGTTTGCAAGAATTCATAAAAACCAAATAATCGATCATGACAACAACACCTAAAAGATGCGAATTGAAATTGAAACGAGTCGAAAGGTATGAGAAATGCGGTTTTAATATCTATACATTACAACAACATGATCCCATCGAATTGAATGAGGTTGAGATGGTAGACTTAGAGCGCTACTACTATGAATATCGAATGTGTTTGAAAGTGGATGAAGCCGCGCTTGATTTGTTTTACGAGTACCAAAGCGATCTGCTGAATAATATCATCGTCGCCGAAGACAGAGAATTCAACAAGGGTGATTTATTGTTGTCCTATGGAGGTTACATATATCCAATAATCTCACCCGAACTCGTGAACAAATCGGGTGGTGAGAGCGCATTCGCCTATGAAAAAAAACTCAAAAGAGTAAAGATAAACATTCATACCATTTTCGTATGTGGAAAAATGACGAATGTCAACATGCCAATAACGGACTTGGAAATATAAACAATAGAGAGATTGAAATGTTAAAATTAAACTTTTTATATATATATAAAGAGAAAAAAAACTTTTACTAAAAAATTTTACATTAAAAATTAAAAAAAAAAACTTTTTTATATATATATAAAGAGCAAAAAAAAATAAACTAACTTTTTTTAAACAAATTATTATTTAAATACAAAATTTAAAATATACATTATTTGCAAGAATTCGTAAAAACAAAAAAACTAAATAATCGATCATGAGGACAACAACACCTAAAAGATGCGAATTGAAATTGAAACAAGTCGAAGCGAATAAGAAATTCGGTCATAAAATCTATAGATTACAACAACACGATCCCATCGAATTGAACGAGGTTGAGACGAAGGGCTTAGAGCACAAATACGACAAATATAAGATGCCTTTGAAATTTGATGAAGCCGTGCTCGATTTGATTTACGAATACCAAAGCGATCTGCAGAACATTGTCATCGCCGAAGATAGAGAATTCGACAAGGACGTTTGTCGTTGCCCTATGGAAATTACATATTTCTAAACATCTCATTCGAACTCGTGAAGAAATTGGGTGGTGAGAGCGAGTTAATCGATGTAAAAAAACTCAAAAGAGTAAAGATAAACATTCAACACATTTTCGAAAAAGGAGAAGACACGAGTGTCAACATGCTAATAACGGACTTGGAAATATAAACAATAGAGAGATTGATTTTTAGCGAAGAAAAATAAAAAAAAAAAAAAGTAATGAGATCATCTTTTGATCTCATTTTTTGTGTTTTTTTTTTGTTTTCCTTCTTCACTATTACCCATATATTATAATAACATTTCCTTTTTTCTTAAATTTCAGCGTTGATTCTTCTTTTCTTTTTTTTTTTTTTGTAATATGCTACGTTTTTATAACAACACATTTGTTTATCCGAATCATAATTATGAATGGATGGTGTGCATCTCTTGGTAACACTCGCATCATTACCATTCTCTTCAGAAGATAGTGGTAACGGTGGAAAACGTCTCATTCTTTTAAATTTCAACCGCATATCCCGATCTTTATTTAACTCCTTTGTCAGTTCATTCCTAAGATATCCATCATTAGCATCTAATCGTTTTTCCACATCTTTTTCGCACTCTATCTCGCGATATTCGTCATTATCGTCTAATTGTTTTTCCACCTTTTTATCCATTTTATATATTATTTTATACTTTGTATGATTTATATTTTATATAATTTTATATTATAATAACATATTCAAAATTGGTATATTCTTAAACGGCGAATTCTCACCGAGCAACAAACCCTTGCTGAATCGCTCGACGTTCCGTCCACTCTTCAGATAGAGACCGTTTCCTCTCAGAGAGTTGCCACCTCTAACAGGTTCTAGATACAATCCTTTACCGCTGTCGTCTACGTGGACGCGACACACGGCTCCTCCCTTCTTCAAAAACAGTCCGTTGCCACCCATTAATTTCTCAACTGCCGAACTAGCGAGTCCCGTGAGAGCTCCCACGCCGAGAGTCTTTCCGAGAAAGGGTAGCGCCTTTGCGGCGAAGGGTAATGCTTTTGCACCTATTCCTGCCAATAGCGGTAGGAAACCACCTTTCATTCTCAAATTGTATCTCAATTGAGCGGGACTCATTCTCACCATCAACCCTCTTCCATCGCGAATCACTTTCTCCATCCTTTTGATTTGACTTCTGGTCCAGGCGATTGAATCCTGACCGCCTCTCGTCAGATCTTCATGAGTGAATTTGAATCTCACCGCCTCACCTCGAGTTGTTAACACTCTCTTAAGTTTCTTCCTCTGTCCTGCGGATATGTTCACGTTTTTAACCACGTATTCTGTCATAATTCTGTTTTTTTAAATTATTTATTTCAATTGTTTCTTGTTTAATAATTATATTAAAATAATTTTGTAAAATTAATATTGCGTTTATTTTATTTTTGTTATCTATATATATAATATTTTTTTTTTGCTTTTATATTTCTCTTATGTGAAATCGTATCGTCACTCTCTCTCTGCGAAGATCTAACAGTTCACCATTTTGATCCGTCAACGTGGTTTTGAGACTATACAACGTGTCTAAAATCACTGGTAGATAAACTAAATTTCGAGGTCGCTCCACGATCTTATAACCCGGCGACACGTTTGGAAAGAAGGAATAGATCGTCGGTTGAGCACTACCATTCACGTAGCTTCCAGCAATCACGTCTACGTTCACCAGAATGCTATTGACAGTGAGAATGTCGACCGTATTTTCAGATGCCGCGTGGCCTCGATACATCTTTCGATCGAATCCCAACATCTTGCCTATAGAATCGTCCGTGTTGAAATCCACTCGAAAATTATCTTCCAAATCCAACATCGTCTGTAAGGTATTAGGATTGGGAGCGAGTCTGATCTTGTTGCTTCCCTTTCCATCCATCTTCATTCGCGTCTGAATGTAATCGTTCAAATCGTCTATGTCGTAACTCCCTTTGGGAATTCGAATCTCTAACCAATCCATTCCGTCGGAATACTTGAACGAGTTATTCTTTTCGGTGACGTTGGGAAAGGAATAATAAGTCTCCAGATTCACCAACGCCATCTCGTAACTTTTCTCTCTATTCAATTCGATGGAAGGTTCGAATTTCGTAGCGAATCGGGTCGAATCGCCACTCACCACGATTTGAATGGATTGTTTTGCAGCCGTATTCTCGGCTATCCGTCCTAACAATTCTCCATGTTCGAACATTATATTTAATTTTATTTTTATTTTTTCAAAAACTAATTATTTGAAGATTTATTATTTTCTAATTTTTTTTATTTTCACGCTCTATCTTATTATCAGAAACATAAAACTTGTCGAATCCGCACCGATATTTTCCACGATTAAATTCGCTTGTCAAATCGATCACGACGAAATTGTAAAGTCCACCATCCCAAACCCTCTTACAGAATCTCCTGAATTCCGCCGCGCTCATGTCGTTTGCGACGTGATCGCCGTAGATGTGATTGAGATTCTTGAGATCTTGGCGAAAGAGACATAGAAAATTAGCGTTCTCCCTTATCGTCTGTCTGGGCAATCGAAAATAATTCTGCGACAGGTAGAAACAGTCCACGTTGCTGTGTCGACCCCTAACGTAATACGATTCGCATCGGTTCTGTCTCTCCAAAAGCAGATCGTCGAAAATCATGAGATTCTTATCTTCCGATTTCAGTTTTCTAGAATCCGGAACGTCGCTAGCGTTCTCATAAAATCGACACTCGACGTTCGAAGATGCATTTCTCTTCATCAGCTCTATCGCCGCACCGTCCAAAATTGTCGAAAGTGGAGCTCCGCTCTTGTCGAATTCCTCCCTACTGTCAAAGATTCTGGCTATGACGTCCTTAGGCAATCTGCGATCCATGCACTCTCGAAGCAATCTGTATTCAGGTTGAAACAAGCTCTTGCCAAACACGAACAACCTGTCGTAATCCAACCAGTCGGGTCGGGACAACAGATTCATCAACAGATTGGTCTTTCCACAATTCGATTTTCCCACTATCAAACCTCTTATGCTCTTGGGAAAGAACTCGTTATTCGACCTCTTAGTCGCGGCGTCGTTCCAAGACATATCTTTAATGTTCATATTTGTTTTATTTTTTTTTTTGTCTGTTATTTTAGATTCTTTTCAAACACAAATTTTTTACGTTTTTCAAACTCTGTTTTTAATGTTATTATTTATTTATATCGCACCGTCGCGAGTTCTCTTCAATCCGGATCCACTCGTCTAAATCTTGTATGGGCACCACGCCATCCTTAAAATCTTTCCAACTTTTCGGCGTTCGCTCTAACGCAGCTCGCTTCGCCGGCGGACTGATCAACTTGTCGATCAACGCGTCGGCTGCCCTCTTGCCAGCCACAGAAGCTATCCTACCACTGGCTTCGGAAGCGGCTTTCTTACCAGCATCCAAAGCCGTCTTCTTACCGACCTCAAACGCGGTCGATGCGAGTTTTCTACCCGCATCGCCCGTGAACGCTCGCATTATAGAATCGACGATGCCAGAACCGCCTTGAACGTATGTCCTGACGTATCCCCTGTTCTTTATCACCAACATATTTTATTTTTATGATATATTTTTGTTTTTTTTCACTGGTAAATCGTTTTGTTGTGTTTAAATACTTTTATTATTCTAGTGTAAATATTTACTGTTTTATTTTTGTTTGTTTGTTTGTTTCTCTCTACTTATTATATACACATCAATCCTTCAATTCGTTCATCAGCCTTTTATACTGGTTTTTATTCAAAACCTTCTGTCTTAACAATTCGTCAGATATAACAACTATCTGATTATCTAATCCCGTGTTACCAGCCCGTCTGCTCGCCATCAACAAACTCAATCTCTGAGACAGAGCGTCGGAATCGCTCGAAAGAAAAGTGGTTTTCACCCCTTTGCCAGTCACCGATTCGACGAACTTCTTGTTCATATCCCATATGGGTTTCACCACTTTCGTCCACTTGTAACCTCTGTTGGCTTTGGGTTTCGTCTCTCTGGCATCGTTATTTCTCTTCATGGCGTGGGTCTGAACCAGAATGTCTCCGTAATTATCGAAATCCTGTTCCGTGTAATCTCCAGGCTTGTCGAAAAGGAGCAATCTGCGCAGACCATCAGTTATTTTATACTTATTCGAACACACGATCAATTCATCATCATCCATTTCCACTTCTGTGTCTCCCACAAAAGTTCTACCCTCAGAATCCTTATAAATTCCATACGACTGATCTCTCTTACCGCCATCCTCGGACGACGCGACGCTATCAGTGGTGATAGTCGAAGCTGTATCGTCGCTCACGTCGGTTTGAATCCCTGTGGGAACGTAATCCGGTGTAGATTGAAAGGAATACCGATTTCCAAAACTACCGGGCAACGAACCCATTCTCAAAGAACTCTCCTTTATGGGTCTCAGTTCTTCGACTATCTCCTTCCTGCTTCGCTCTTGACCCTCCGTCACGGGTTTAAATATTTTTGTGGCTTCGCGTTTGAGTTCCATCTCACCAAGACGTCTGCTCCTATCAGCCGACTGAATCCCCTTCTTAGCGCGTTCATACTGGTCTAAAATTAGATCTCGGCGCCTAGGATCCATCTGTAAAAACATCTTTCGTTTTTAATTGTTAATGTTCCTTTGAGTATGCTAATATGAGTTATTTATTATTTTCAAAATTAAATGTATAATTATTTTTATGTTTTATGTTTTAAGTAAATAAAAATCTTCCGTCTTTAATATAATAACTAAAACCAGTTGAGAAAAAAACCATTTACAAAATGACACCTCGATAAATAGTTAAAAATATTAAAATAGCATCCGTTTCAAACGTGTTAAAAATCAGAAAGAAATAGTTTTTCAGATAAACCATTTAACTTGACAAATTAATCTCATTTGAATAAAAACCTGTAATACATCTCAGGCGTGACAAAATAGCGTTCTCAGTAAGTGTTTATACAGTAAATGTCACTTTGACATGCAATCTGCTTGTCAGTTTTGATAAAAACACAGACTGACAATTGTATACTGACATTCGAATGAAATGGATGGTTTAACATGCCAAAGGCGCGCAGGAGCTCTACTTATCACTTTTATTTATTTCCTAGGATATTCCCCCACCCCACGACGAGGGGAGATAACTCCGTATGATCGAGTTTACGAGAATCGAGCGATCCGATCGGTCGATTGGCGAAGAATCGAGCGATCCGATCGCTCGATTAGCTGAGTTTGGGAATTCCCATAGTGGGGAATTCCCCTAATGACGTCATAAATGGGAAAAACCCACCGCCTCAAAACAATGGCGGGTTCTGGACCACTGGTCTTGAATCCGCAGGCCGTTTTTTGATGCTGGCCTAGAATTTTTTGCTCGCGTTCGCCAACGATGAATCGATGGTCTGATCTGCGATGTGAACGTCGACAAAAATTTTTAAAGTAAAAGATAAAAGTGAAGATGTACAATTTCACCCTTTTTTTTAAAAACGCGCGTTCACCACGAGTATTTGAACGTTAAAAGTGCGATCTAGGAGTCACAAAAAAACATGGGGGATTCAAGACCACTGTACATTTTTGTGAACAAGCGTGCGATTTAACACCGAATTCCACGTTGGTGAACGCATCGTGTACGTATGTTGTACACGTACATGTACAAAGTGGTCGTAAATCCTCCTTTATTACCTACTAACGTGGAGTTAACAACAGAACACAAACCCCCATGATTCCAATTAAAAGGCCTAGCCTTGTTATCTAACACTGTAGTTGACATAAGCGTTCTAAAATTTGTGTAGCAATGTGTGAAAAGTGAATCAATTAAATGTACAATGAAAAGGACATCAGGTTTATAATTAATAGCGCTGGCATGTTTTGGTCGTTACGTTGGGTAAAGGGTTAAAACAACTTACCCCCCGAGGCATCGTACTCTCCTACGATGTATCCGGGTAAGTTAGGTCGCTCTATGTTTTCAAGATTTTCAAAATCACAATGGGAGATATTCCCCCAAGTGAAACCCAAATGTTGTGGGGAGGTGCGTTCGGAGCTGTTGAAAGCTACCCCCCCCCCCCCCCCCCCCCCGCCCTGGCTACGTACCTGAATATTGATATATAAGACGATATCATTTGGGGCGCCAGTGTTTAAAGGGGGTTAGGTGTTCTGCACTGAATACGACATGTCCTAGCTATGTTCTTGTGAAAAGCATCGAACATTATAAAAAAACTAATAAACGTCAGTTTCTTTGCACGCAGTTCTAATAATTCTTCAATGATTTGACAGAATTCAATGAGAGGCTACGGTTATTAAAAAGCACCTAAGTGTGAATGTGTGTTCATTATTTATATCCGAACGGATATGCAATCTGATAACTTCCATCGTTTTTTTTATAGTTCACGTGGAAAAGAAAAAAATATACTTGCAGGTCCAATACAGTCCAACTGATCTCATAAAACAAATTGAAGCTAAAGATAAATAAAGAGATTAATTAAGAGGTTTAAAAGAAGTGACCATGCGGTCTTGTGTTCTAAAGATCAATTGCGAAAGAAAGCGGCAACAGGAAACAATACTGCTGAGCTGGTTCGAGTTTATCTGCAAGTATCCGTTTCCCGGGTTAATGTAAAATTAATGATTTTTTAAAAAAGCATATTCATGCAGTCTGTCGAAAATACGAACATCATTGACGGGTTTTGGAATTAATTAATTGCATTAATATTTTCCATATCTTCAGAATTAAAATTTGGTATTTTTCTCAACGAGTCCCACACAAAGTAATATTGATGTATTTACAAAGTGTTCGATAGACGTTATACGATTGCTGTACAAAACACCCTCGGACAAAACACCCTCGGACAAAACACCCCAAGACAAAACACACCGGGACAAAACACCCTCGGGACGAAACACCCTAGGACAAAACACCCTTTGAGAAAAGTACTTCCGGACAAAACACCCTCAGTGGTGTGTTTTACTTTTTTATTTTTTATTTTCAAGTTTATCATTTCAAAATTGTATTGCCCACATTTTCCAACAACAATAGCTTGTGGTGTGCTTGCATGTGCGAATAAAAATTCACTTTGATATATCTCTGTTGACACTACTACAGACTGTAACAAAGGAGATTTCTTGTTTATGAAAAACAAATAAATTCTTTGATGATCACCACTATGGGTGATTGATCTTGACTTTGTTTTTTCTACTGTTTCTTCTACAAGCCGTTTTCTTAGTTATTGAAACAAACAAGTTCTTTGGTGATCACTTGTTAATGTCCTCAGAGTAGAGTTGTTTTTACAAGATATACAATACTTTATATATATATATGAGACACATGACTAGGGAGACAGTATCAAATGTGTTCCAATCATGGAGTTTATCACTAACAATAAAGGTGGTAAAAAGTTGGTTTATGATGGTTATATGTATACCAAAAAAGCAGGTTCTAAGACATCGATTCGTTGGAATTGTTCAAACAGAACTGCACTCGATTGCAATGCCATTGCCACTACTGATGTTGAGGTGAGCTGATTTCTAATAATTTATTTTAAACATGATAATTTTTATCCTTCTCAGCTGGTTGAGTGCTGGAAGTCACTATCAGGGCTTTATAAAAAATAACAGTGTCTTCCTTAAATCTTAAAAGTATTTGAATTTCTCTATTAGTATAACTGGATCTGTGGAATATTTGAAATATTTAATATCTTTTATTTTCAATTTATTTTTTGCCATAAGTAGACTGGTCTACACAGTTAGGCCTGTATGCATTGCGCTCGTCCCAGTGGGAGGCCTCAACCTATGTTTATGGAGCAAGATGTGAATATATTCGAAAATAAATGGCAATCTTTTCAAATAGCGATGGCCGGTTTTGCAGTTGAGTTGGGTAAAGTATTTAAATGTTATGGTCGTTTTATACCATGTTGTTTAAAAATGGAAAAATTCACGTGTACCTAAAAACTTTCATTTCTTGCGCCCCGGACATGGGGTGTGACCTCTCAATGGAACGAGCGCATTGCGCTCGTTCCACTGAGAAGCCTCAACCTATGTTCATGGAATATATGTCTTACATATTTAGTTTCAAATTATTATTATTATTCATTAATATCCTTAAGAAAGCATAAACACAAGATGAGACTCTTTATTATTATAATCTCTTGTCACTCGATCGTTTTATATTTTACATTTCTGACCAAACTCCATTTTTTCTCTCCAACAGATGTCCCAGGTTCTCAAAGTTACTGACCACAACCATGAACCCAACTATGTGAAGGTCGCAGCAACAAAGGTTCGTTCTGAATTAAAGGACTCTGCCAAAATGAACAGAGGTCGTCCATCCCAAATTCTTGCAGATGTAGTAAGCAGCAAACCAGTAGAAATACGTGCCGCAATCGGAAACAACGACTCTGTTAGACGTTTCATCTCTAGAAACAAATTGAACACTCTTCCTAAGGCTCCAACCAGTGTGAGGGATCTTATCATTGATGACGAGTGGCAAACAACCGGCGAACCAAACTTTGATCTATTTTTAATCTACGACAGTGGGCCAGATAGTGCAAAAAGAATGCTGATCTTCGGTTCGGAAGAAGGTCTCAGACACTTATGTCGTTCCAAAGTGTGGTTCATGGATGGTTGTTTCTCTTCTGCTCCAAAACTGTTCGAACAAATTTATGTTATCAGATGCCCACTTGCTAACAGTGCTGTGTCATGTGTCTATGGATTTCTAAGTGGTAAATCGCAAGTCATCTATGAGGAATTTCTCCAAGCGGTTGTGACCACCTGTGATGCTAACGGCTACACGCCCGATCCAGACAAAGTTGTTATGGACTTCGAGAAAGCAATGATTAATTCAGTTGCAACTGTTTTAGGTGAACATGTACAATTTCAAGGATGTTTTTACCATTTTACACAGTGTACGTGGCGTAAGATTCAGGCATTAGAACTTGTCGAGTTGTACAAAAGTGACAGTGAGGTAAAAAAATATTGTTGTATGTTAGATGCCCTAGCTTTCCTGCCAATAGACAATGTCAAGGAAGGCATGAATTACTTGCTTGACTCAGCACCAGAAGTCCTGAATCCCTTGATGGATGGAGAGACTTAAGAATTTGTGCTTGGCATTCAATTCAGGTGACAAGTGTATTGGCCAGCTATTAAGTGGAATTGGCGGTGTGATTAGACTGTAAGTGAACACTATCATGATAGGACTACACATCAGTTGTCATTATATTTTATATATTTATATTTCTATTTATGTTAACATCAGTGCTGGCTTTATGAAAAATCCAGGGTGGCTAAAAATCGCTCTCCTAGAACCCATCCAGGCGAGCAAATCGCTCTCCTCAACACTGTCACAGTAAACATGTGATTAATTTAAAACATAGGTTTTAACGGTGTACTTGAAGGGATGCAATCAACTGCCCAAAAGCAACGGTAGTGTAGTTTAACCCCTGCACTCTGATGACGAAACACCCTGATTTGTCATCCACAGTTATCGCCCCCTGTGTTGTCAGAAATTCAGCAATTTAGATTTTGGTTGACAGAGCTCCAATTGAGCTCTGTCAACCAAAATCTAAATTGCTGAATTTCTGACAACGCTGGGGGACAGATAACCATGGATGAGGGAAGATGTGGTTGGGCTTAGAGTGGGGAGGTGTCGAGTATTTTCGACATCAGAGAGCAGAAGGTTAAATATCACTTGCCTGGAAACTCATTGACAAATAGCTGATATCATTGCCTGATACTGAGAATAAAAAGTAAATAAATTTTAGTCCATTTCCTTCTGTGAACTGGAACTATGTTTGGGTATGTACTCTGTACATACCCAAACACAGTTCCAGTTCATGAATGAAAATAGATTTTTTATGCATCGATAGATCTGCATGCTGACTCCTTGACAACAAAAATTACATGTGAGCATCACATCAACGATGTAAATTGCTCTCCTCAAAATTCCAGCCCACGGAGGGTGTTTTCCTCAACAGCCCAAAGTTGGAGGGTGTTTTGTCTGAGGGTGTTTTGTCAGAGGGTGTTTTGTCCTGAGGGTGTTTTGTCCATAGTGCACATTCATCAAGGGTGTTTTGTCCAGTGTGCATTTTTCGAGGGTGTTTTGTCAGAGGGTGTTTTGTCCTTAGGGTGTTTTGTCCGGACACATGTTATACACATGGAGCTCCAGGATATCCCATGCAAACTCATATCTACTACCACACTGCACCACGGGAAGCTGTGCAAATGCGAGCGAGCAAATTCCTACAGCAAAATCAAATCTTTCTAGTCTGCGGACCAGATGGGTTTGTCATTGTCACTCAATGCGATGATAGCGTTTATGCATTTCATTGAAGCTTAGAATCTCTACCTTTTCTAAATACCTGACAGCAATATTATCACTGTAGTATTACGACGCTACAACCTAGGGTCCCGCGAAACTTCGAGATTCGATTCGATTTCGAATCTTAAATAGATATTCGGTTCAACGTCGGCTTCCCGATTCGTTTTCTTTCGAATCATTTTCATAGGAATATAGTTTAGTATCAGGCATCTTCATCGTCTCACAAAACATGTAGTTCAGATGGATATCGTACAAACATAATGTTGACAAAAAGACTGAGTGTAACTTTTGCAAGATTAACATAAATAACATCTATATTCATGCCACCAGCAGTGATAATTCCAATATCACTAGTCCCTACCACTATTAAATGCAGATTTAAGCTTTCCAAGCAATGTCGACGATGAACTATAATCCTTACAGGGTAATATTCCAACTACTTCACCAAGGCATGCCTTCGACGAAGGCATGCCTTGATGATGTAGTTGGATTATTTTATCAGTCGGGACTTGAGCCATCACAGTCGGAACAAATCAGGCTTATAGTACCCCAAACCCTATCGGTCATCTTCAAGACGCCACTGATTCGATTCGAGGTGCGATTCGATTTCGAATTATAGACGTGCTTCGATTCGAGATTCGATTCGAATCGAAAATGTGTGGTCCGCAGGGCCCTACTACAACCTTTCAAATGTGCTCACTATTACGTATCATCTAATTATCAAATGCATGTGATTAGTTTTAGCCATTCCCCCTCCCCTCTCTATCGGTATATTGTTCACGTCTGTGTTACATTGAAAGGGTTATAACAAACCAAGAGATACGAGGAAATAACGTGGTGTTGGTTAGTTGGTAAGGGGTTGTCGCCGTATTGGAAGAGACAATGTAAAACAGGACTAAGCAACAAACAGTTCGAGTATTTAATTCCTAGAAGCCGGGGGAATCAGAATGAATTTATTGAACATGACATACCGGGCAAAACTTACAGTAAAGCAGGTGCTTCTAGTCAAGTGTCGTCTGCCTATTCAGGCAGACGACACTGGACTAGAAGCACCTGCTCAGTGTTTAATTCTCCCCCAGCCCAAAGATAGCCGAACCATGACAGCCAGGTTACCTGTCGTATTACTTCACAGGCAAGAAAACCCGACTTCCAAGAAAACTCGACTCCCGGCTTCTAAGAGTTAACCGGTAGACTGAGCGTTGTGGAAGAATGTGTTCCTTTGCAGGGATTAGAAAATTTGACGTTGGCTACAAGTTGTGCCCCAGTCTGGAAGTGGTTATGGTGACTGCCATGCACAGTAGGAAATGCAGTTAATTGTGTGCGTTTTGCTCTTGAGCAAAATTAGTGTGATTGGTGGTTATTCACCGATGCAGCTGGACAAAACCCTGTGATATGGCAATTTTCACAGTACAAGATTTCTTCCCAAAGACATTCTAAGAGTACATTGGGGTCAAATCCAGGACGATTTTTTTTAGTTTTTCTTATTAAATGATCTAACCCTTCTTTCGACAAGTAAACGTATACTTTAAAAGCAATGGAGCACGACCAGTCAATAACATCCGGAAATACTACCACCTGCACGTAGTTTCAATCTTACGCGAAATGAAAACCTTGTCCACTGAACGTCTGTTTACGCTTTGTGTTTACGTATCGAAAATATTGCTTTTTGGGGCCTTTTAATAGCATTTCTTTCACTGACATCCTCTAAATGTCCCTGACAAGCCTCCATCTGCAAATGACCATCTATTCCGCGTAATACAAAAGTATATCAAAGCAACCATTCGATTCAAGATTTTTGATAACATTCATCAAGGTAGTAAGTTCCATGTTTCCAGTTCCCCTGAAAGTGATGTAGTGCTGGTCAACTGTGGTTGAACGGTTCTGCTTCATTGACAAAATAGGATCCGGTAGCCAATACGTGGGGCGCAAGTCGTTTAAGATCACTTGCGACTATGTCCCCCTTAACCCATGCAGTTGCAGCTTACCCCTTCATATGTGTTGACAAAACGCTGAATGGGTCTTGTGGTGATTGGTCTCTCCTGGAGCGGTGCGGCTTGGTGAATTGCTTAGAGACGGTTTAATTGTTTTTATGGGTACATGGTATCAAATCATCTCCTCTTTTCTTATTTCTCTTTTCTCTGAATATCTACAGTCATAACACCGTTGCAATCTTGAATAGCATAAATGTTTATTTTGATGGTATAAGTAGGTGATAATTGCTGATTCTAGGACAGGATTTACAAAAACTGTACACGTACAGGTACATGTACGTGTACCGCCATAGGGATTCAGTGTTAAATCGTGTACAGAGTGTAAAAAATGTCGTTTTTTCATGGTGTCCCAGAATCGGCAATTGTTTTTGAGGCTCTCGGATCGTACTTTTGACCGTTCTAACATCCGTTGGCGAACGACACATCGCTCAGAAGTGAAAAATGTACGAAATTTGAAGAAAATGTAAATTTAAAAATTTTTCTCAACGTTCCCATCGCGGATCAGACCTTCAATCTATCGTTGGTGAACGCAAGCAAAAAACGCTTTGCCGGTTCTAGGACAGCATCAAAAATGCTGTTTGCCGGTTCTGAGACATCGACGTTCGTCAACGGCTGTTTGAACGGTTGAGGGTGCGATCCGATCGGTGAACCCCATTTGCCGATTATAGGACAGGGAAAATCGATCTCAAAACGTTTTTTCGACGTTCGCCAACGGTGAAAAGTGAGTGTAAAGTGAAGTTACTCATCGAGGATTTTTTTTAATTTTCTTTTAAAACCGATTTCGGCTCTCGGGTACATTGAAAACATGCGGTTTGCCGGTTCTGGGACACCACCACGTTCGCGATCGCGTTCCGGACGGTCTAGGGTGAGATCCGATCGGCGAAAACGATTTGCCAATTCACCTCGCAAGTCGCAAGGTGAATCGTAATAGAATCAGTTTTGTGGAGTTTCAATATTGCACTCAATGTAAATAAAAATCAAAGGGTAAAATTCCGTTCCACTTAAATGGGTTTTAAGAGGTAAATTGAATTTTTAATTGACTCATGAAGAGACATCAATAAAAACACCTTTTGACGAGACACATTTCTAAATTGTTCGTATTCACAAAAGTGCATCTGTTTACTTCAAACAGTATTTTGTTCTTTTGATGATAAATTGTTTTTGTTTATTTCAAACAGTATTTTGTTCTTTGATGATATGGAGGTGAGAATAATCGCCGAGGGCGATGCATTTTATCAATGGTTTTATTTTGTGAGTGACTCTAAGTATGTTATGTATTAAATCTGAAATTGTGCTCAATGTGCTGTTTAACTATTGCTTTTTCGACTGAAACGATTCCCATGTAAAAATATAGAAGAAATGCCGTTGCTCAACGTGCGAGTACTAACGTGGTTTTAACCAAAATATTACGAGATATTCATGGAGTATTATTTTTTCCATATTTTTTTTTTGCAAAAAAAATTCTCGCCAGAGAATTTTTTTAAAAAGATTTTTCAACTCTTGTTTTTTGACTGAAACGATTTCCATGTAAAAATATAGAAGAAATACCGTTGCTCAACGTGGTGCGAGTACTAACGCGGGTTTAACCAAAATATTATGAGATATTCTAAGAGTATTATTTTGAGAATGACTTCAAGTGTGAGGAAAATAACTACCTGTATGATTTAACACTTTTAAAACGCTCTATTTATAGATGTTTATTTGAGACTAACTCTAAGTTTCTCATTGTCGGAAATAACTTGTTGATGTGATCTTTAACACGTTCGAGGGCAAAAACGCATTTATCGAGGTTTCATTTTGTAAAATGTTTTTCCTCAACTGGTTTTAGTTATTATATATTGAAGACAGAAGATTTTTATTTACTTAAAACATAAAACATAAAAATAATTATACATTTAATTTTGAGAATAATAAAATAACTCATGTTAGCATACTCTAAAGGAAATATTAATAATTTTAGAAAACGAAAAAATGTTTTTACACATCACAGATTCCAAGCAGAGAGATCAGCTTCTCGACGAATATCAACGACTCAAGAAAAGCATCCAGACCTCTGACAGAAGCAGGTGACTTGGAGAGTTGGAATTAAGACGCGAAACCACAAAATTATTTAAACACGTGACGGAGGTTCAGGAACGAAGTAAGAAGGAGATCGTTGACGAATTGGAGCCCATAAAAGAAAGTTCTTTGAGAAGGGGTTTGTTGCCAGGTAGTTTTACGAGGGGGTTTTCATTTCAAAGATCATCACCAGATTACGTTCCCATGAGGATCGAAACCGACGTGAGTGAAAGCGACGATGCGGCTTCGACTATCACCACTAATGGCGTCGCGTCGTCTGAGTATGGTGGTAAGAGAGATCTGTTGTATGGAATTTATAAGGATTCTGATGGAAGAACTTTTGTGGGTGACACCGAAGTGCAAGAGGATGATGATAATTTAATCGTTGGTTCGAATAGGTACGAATTAACTCCTGGACTGCACAAATTGCTCCTTTTGACAAGCCTGGAGATTACACGGATCGGGATTTCGACAATTCTGGTTCAGACCCATGTCATGAAGAGAAATAAGGATGCCAGAGAAACGAGACTCAAAGCCAATAGAGGTTGCAAGTGGACGAAGGTGGTGAAACCCATATGGGATATGAATAAGAAGTTCGTTGACTGGCAAAGGGGTGAGAACCACTTTTCTTCCAAGCGATTCTGATGCTCTGTCTCAGAGATTGAGATTGTTGATGGCAAGTCGACGTACTGGTCATACTGGATTAGATAATGAGATAGTGAGCATATGCGACGAATTGTTGAGGCAGAAGGTTTTGAATAAGCGCGATTATAAAAGGTTGATGAACGAATTGAAGGATTGATATATATATATAATAAGTAGAGAGAACAAACAAACAAACAATAAATATATAAAATAAAAACAGTAAATTTTACGCTTGAAAATAATAAAAAGTATTTAAACAACAAACGATTTACCAGTGAAAAAAACAAAATATATATTATAAAATAAAAATATGTTGGTGATAATGAACAGGGGATACGTTAGAACTTACGTTCAAGGCGGTTCTGGCATTGTAGATTCTATAATGCGATCGTTCACAAGTGATGCAGGTAGAAAACTTGCATCGACCGGATTTGAGGTTGGTAAGAAGACGGCTTTAGATGCTGGTAAGAAAGCCGCTTCTGAAGCTAGTGGTAGGATAGCTTCTGTGGCTGGCAAGAGGGCAGCCGATGCGTTGATCGACAAGTTGATCAGTCCGCCAATGAAGCGAGCTATGTTAGAGCGATCGCCGAAAAGTTGGAAAGATTTTAAGGATGCTGTGGTACCCATACAAGATTTAGCCAAAATGACGAGTGGATCTGGATTGAAGAGAACTCGCGACGGTGTAATATAAATAAATAATAATATTTATAAAAACTGAGTTTGAAAAAACATAAAAATTGTGTTTGAAAAAATCTAAAAATAACAAAAAAATAAACAAAGATGAACATTAAAGATATGTCTTGGAACAACGCCACGACCAAGAGGTCGAATAACGAGTTCTTTCCCAAAAAGCATAAGAGGCTTGATAGTCGGAAAATCGAATTGTAGAAGGACCAATCTGTAAATGAATCTGTTGTCGCAACCCGGCTGGTTGGATGACGACAGATTATTCGTGTTTGGCAAGAGTTTGTTTCAACCCGAATACAGATTGTTTTGAGAGTGCATGGATCGTAGACTGCCCAAGGACGTCATAGCTAGAATCTTTGACAGTAGGGAGGAATTCGACAAAGGTGAAGCTTCTCTTTCAACCATTTTGGACGGTGCTGTGATGGAATTGATGAAGAGAAACGCATCTTTGAACGTCGAGTGTCGATTCTATGAGAACGCTAGCGACGTTCTGGATCCTAGAGAACTGAAATTGGAAGATAAGAATCTCATGATTTTTGACGATCTGCTTTTGGAGAGACAGAACCGATGCGAATCGTATTATGTTAGGGGTCGTCACAGCAACGTGGACTGTTTCTACCTGTTGCAGAATTATTTTTGATTGCCCAGACAGACGATAAGGGAGAACGCTAATTTACTGTGTCTCTTTCGCCAGGATCTCAAGAATCTCAATCACATCTACGGTGACCACGTCGCAAACGACATGAGCGTGGCGGAATTCAGGAGATTCTGTAAGAGGGTTTGGGATGGAGGACTTTACAATTTCGTCGTGATCGATTTGACTAGCGAATTTAATCACGGAAAATATCGGTGCGGATTCGACAAGTTTTATGTTTCTGATGATAATAAGATAGAGAGCGAAAACAAAAAAAATTAGAAAATAATAGATCATCAAATAATTTAGTTTTGAAAAAATAAAAATAAAAATTAAAAATATAATATTCGAACAAGGAGAATTGTTAGAACGGATAGCCGAGAATACGGCTGCAAAACAATCCATTAAAATCGTGGTGAGTGGCGATTCGACTCGATTCACGACGAAATTCGAACCTTCCATCGAATTGAATAGAGAGAAAAGATATGAGATGGCGTTGATGAATCTGGAGACTTATTATTCCTTTCCCAACGTCACCGAAAAGAATAACTCATTCAAGTATTCCAATGGAGTGGATTGGTTGGAGATTCAAATTCCCAAAGGAAGTTATGACATAGACGATTTGAACAATTACATTCAGACGCAAATGAAGACGGATGGAAAGAGAAGCAACAAGATCAGACTCGCTCCCAACCCTAATACCCTACAGACGATGTTGGATTTGGAAGATTATTTTCGAGTGGATTTGAACACGGACGATTCTTTAGGCAAGATGCTGGGATTCGATCGAAAGATGTATCGAGGCCATGCAGCATCCGAAAATACGGTTGACATTCTCGCAGTCAATAGCATTCTGGTGAACGTGGACATGATTGCTGGAAGCTATGTGAATGGTAGAGCTCAACCGACGATCTATTCCTTCTTTCCAAACGTGTCGTCGGGTTATAAAATCGTGGAATGACCTCGAAATTTAGTTTATCTACCAGTGATTTTAGACACGTTGTATAGTCTCAAAACCACGTTGACAGATCAAAATGGTGAACTGTTAGATCTTCGTGGAGAGAGGGTGACGATACGATTTCACATAAGAGAAATATAAAGCAAAAAAAAAATATATTGTGTGTATATATAAATAAGTAAATAAAATAAACGCAATATTAATTTACAAAAATTATTTAATATATATAATTATCATTAAAACCAAAAAAAACAATTGAACAAAATATATTTAAAAAAAAGAATTATGACACAATACGTGGTTAAAACGTGAACATATCTGCAGGGCAGAGGAAGAAACCTAAGAGAGCGTTAACAACTCGAGGTGAGGTGGTGAGATTCAAATTCACTCACGAAGATCTGGAGAGTGGCGGTCAGGATTCAATCGCCTGGACCAGAAGTCAAATCGAAAGGATGGAGAAAGTGATTTGTGATGGAAGAGGGATGACGGTGAGATTGAGTCCCGCTCAATTGAAATATAATTTGAGAATGAAAGGCAGTTTCCTACCGCTATTGGCAGGAATCACTGCAAAAGCATTACCCTTTGCCGCAAAAGCATTACCCTTTCTCGGAGGACTCTCGGCGTGGGAGCTCTCTCGGGACTTGCGAGTTCAGCTGTTGAGAAATTAATGGGTGGCAGCGGACTGTTTTTGAAGAAGGGAGGAGCCGTGTGTCGCATCCACATAGACAGCAGTGGTGAAGGATTGTATCTAGAACCTGTTAGAGGTGGCAACTCTTTGAGTGGAAACAGTCTCTATCTGAAGTGTGGACGGAACGTTGAGTGACTTGGTAAGGGTTTGTTGTTTGGTGAGATTTCGCCGTTTAAGAATATACCGATTTTGAGTATGTTATTATAATGTAAAAAAAAATTATATAATTATATAAAATATAAAAATATAAATCATAGAAAGTATAAAAAATAATATAAAATGGATAAAAAGGTAGAAAAACAATTAGATGATAATGATGAATATCGCGAGATAGAGTGCAAAAAAGATGTGGAAAAATGATTAGACACTAATGGTGAATATTGCGGGATAGTGTGGGAAAAAGATGTGGAAAAACAATTAGACGCTAATGATGGATATCTTAGGAAAGAACTGGAAAAAGAGCGGGATAGATGGTTGAAATTTAAAAGAATTAGACATTTTCCACCATCACCACTACCTTCTGAAGAGAACCACATTCGTTCATAATTATGATTCAGATAAACAAATGTGTTCTTATAAAAAACGTAATATATCGCAAAAAAAAGAAAAGAAGAATCGACGCCGAAATTTGAGAAAAAAGGAAATGTTACTATAATATATATGGGCAATAGTGAAGAAGAAGAAGAAGGAAAACAAAAAAGAAAAAAAAAATAATGAGATCTAGAGATGTTCAACCTCTCTAGATCTCATTACTTTTTTTTCATTCTTCTTCGCTAAAAATCAGTCTCTTTATGGTTTTATATTTCCAAGTTCGTTATTAGCATGTTGACGGCCGTGTCTTTTTTTGGATATATGTAACTTCCATAGGGCAATGACAAATCGTCCTTGTCAAATTCTCTATCTTTGGCAATGACGATTTTCTGTAGATCGCTTTGGTACCCGTAAAACAAATTGAGTGTGGCTTCGTCCAATTTCAAATGCATGCTATATTTGTCATGTTTGTGCTCTAAGCCCTTCATCTCGCCCTCGGTCAATTCGATGGCATCGTGTCGTTGTAATCTATAGATTTTGTAACTGAATTTCTTACATGTTTCGGCTCGTTTCAATTTCAATTCGCATCTTTTAGGTGTTGTTGTCATGATCGATTATTTGTTTTATGAATTATTGCAAATAATATATATTTTTGAATTTTGTGTTTAAATAATAATTTGTTAAAAAAGTTTGTTTTTTTTTACTCTCTATATATATATAAAAAGTTTTTTTTAATTTTTAATTTTCTTTAATGTAAAAAAATTTTTTGTAAAAGTTTTTTTCTCTTTATATATAAATAAAAAGTTTAAATTTAACGTCCTTTTTTTCTCGTATTAATTCAATTTTTTTTCACGTTAAGGAACATAAAAATCGATTAATTTTTTTTGTTTTTGGAATTTTATTATTAAAAAAAAGTTTTGTTTTTCTTCTCTTTATATATATATATATACAAAAAAAGTTTTAATTTTAATTTTCTTTAATGTGAAAAAAAATTTTTTTTACATATATATAAAGACTATTTTAAAACTTTTAACAAATTATTATTTAAATATAAAATTAAAAAAAAAAAAATATTCTTACAAATGAAGCAAACAAATAAAAAACTGGAAAATTTAAATGAGAAAACCGTACCTCAGTTAAACGAGATGTGTAGAGAATTAAACATTCCACATTTCAGAAATCATAGAACCAAATCAAAAGAAATTAAAGTCATACAGGAATATCATTTACGAAATGATGGAAAGAAAAAAATCAAAAGATCGTAAGTGAACAAACTTAAACAGACTCGAATTGCGAAAAAATAAGCCGATGACAGTAACGACTGATGATAGAAAACGAAAAGTGGAGCGTGATGAAATTAGAAAGATCATGTGTGAGGAGATACGTAGTTTGCTCGATGAAAAGGCAAACGAAATGTTGATAGCAACGACGTCAAAAAATGCTTCGGTTGTGAAAAATGAGAAGAAGAAAGAGTTAGTAAAAGGAATCGAAATGCCGACGTGGAAAAAAATACATTCCGGTTGTGAAAAATAAGAAGATGATCAAACGAAAAGCCGTCGAAGAACTGCAAGTTTCAAAAGAAAATAAAAAGAAAAACGAAAACGAGTGATGCAGTTCAGAATCTAGACAAGCGAGATATATTGAATGAAATTTGACGAGCAGTCGACGAATAGAAAGGAGAAGAATATGTAGCATGATTCATCACGGAAGCATTCCAATCGAATCCCATAGAACGGGAGAGTGTGATCAAAGGCATTTTTAAAACTTTCGACGTGGTTCCCTTGTTCAAGAAAGTCGATCCGAAATTGTTCATGGAACGGGTGGAGAAAAAAGTATTGGATTTGTTTCATGAACACATGAATGTGGGACAAAAAATTAAGATGATACTCAATTGCGTGATGAATAAAATCGATGTGAATTCTGGCGAGAGCATCGTGAAAAATGCATATTTCAGATCTAATGTCGAACCCGTATTTCGAGGTTCAGATTTATCAGACATTTTCGAAATGATGAAAGACAAGATGTTGACGCCTCTCACGAATTATCAACATGAAGGTAGTAATTGGACGTTCGATGAGGTGTTGAAACTCGAAATTCATATAACTAAAAATGATTCGTTGAAAGCGTCTTCCTACGTGGAATTATCGTATTTCTTAGATAAAAAAAGCTGTGATCAACGTGAGAAATAAAGATGATCAGTGTTTTAAATGGGCAGCCACCTCCGCTTTATACCCTGTCAAAATCCATCCCGAGAGAGTTTCTCATTACGAGGAGACTTCTAAAAATCTTGATTCGACCGGAGTGACTTTTCCAATGCAGTTAAAACACATCGAATGTTTTGAGGTTCAAAATCCCACCGTAGCGGTGAACGTCTTGGGATACGACGATGAAAAACGAACGATATATCCTCTCAGACAGACTTTGTATCTCGAAAGAGAAAAGATGAATATTTTATTATTGATTTCGAATGGTGACAATCGTCATTATTGTTGGGTTAAACATCCGAGCCGATTACTATTGAGACAAACTAATAAACATGAACATAAGACATGTTTATGTTGCAACTGCATGAATGCGTTTCACAGCAAAAAATCATTAGCGAAACATCAGGAATATTGCAATGAAAATCAAGGTGTTGCCATCAAAATGCCTAAACCTAACACCATCGTTAACTTTGAAAATCACAATAGAAGGGTAAAAGTACCATTCGTCGTGTGCGCTGATTTCGAATGCTTCACCATGAAAATGAGTTCCTGCCAACCTGACGCTCTTCAAAGTTACATCAAAAGATATCAAAAACACACGCATTCTGGCTATTGTATTTACGTGAAATATGCTTTCGACTCGCAACATGACATGGGTCCCTTCACCTACACGAAACGGTGTGAAGACGATGACGTGGCTCAAAGATTCGTGGAAGAGTTAGAATCGAAAATTCAAATGTTATATGATAAATTCAAAACTCCGGCGAAAATGATCATCACTCGAGAGCAGCAGGATGAAAATAACAGAACCACCAAATGTCACACATGCAGACAATCGTTCGACGAGAATTCGAAGGAAAATAAGAAGGTTAGAGACCATGATCATTACATGGGTCTGTATCGCAGTCCGGCTCACAGCAAGTGTAATTTAAAATATCGAGACGCCGTTTTCTATCCAGTGGAATTTCACAATCTCACCAGTTATGACAGTCATCTGTTGGTGAAAAATCGCGGCACCTCCCACGAAGAATTAAATTGCATCACGAACAGCGAAGAAAGATACATTTCCATCACGAAATGGAAGCTCATGGAGAAGAAAAGAGTAATCGACGAAGAGACGTTAGAAGAAAAAACAAAATCCATTTGTAGAGGCATACGTTTCATTGACAGTTTTAAATTCATGTCGACCGCTCTGGAAAAATTAGTCGATAACATGAGCAAGGATAAATTCAAAATCACGAGCAAACATTTCGGAGAACGAGTAGACATCATGTTGAGGAAAGGAGTCTATCCTTACAATTTGAACTATCTGGAAGAATTACACGATCTACACAACGATTATCTGCTGGCTCCCAAACGAATGGAACCGATTGAAGGAGACAAGGAAAAACTCATTCCCAATTTATTTAACAAACGTAAGTATGTCGTCTACAGCGAGAATTTGAAACAATACGTCGATTACGGAATGAAATTAGTCGACATACATCGCGTCATTCAATTCGACGAAGATCCTTGGATGAACAAAATACATCGATCTCAACACGAATCTCAGAATTCGAGCCGAGAACGATTTCGAAAAAGATTTCTTCAAACTCATGAACAACTGTGTGTACGTTGAATCGATGGAAAACATCAGGAAGAGAACCGACATTCAACTCGTCATGTCTGAGAAAAGAGCTAAAAAATTAGTGGCAAAACCCAATTACAAACACCGAACCATATTCGACGAAAATCTAGTGGCCATTCACATGCAAAAGATGCACCTGAAGTTCGACAAACCCTATTATCTTGGACCGATCATCTTAGATATCAGAGATAAAGGCCACTCCCACGAATCCCAAGGACGTGGCAACCAAACACTACGTAGATCTGGAACAGAGAAAGTATGACAGATGAGAAATGAAATCGGATCTGAATGCAGGATTCAACAAAATATTGAATCTGACGAAGGTCGACGACATGGATGCGGACTCTACCACGCTCAACAAGGGCTACATGGATTCTGCTGTGATACGATCTCAAGAATATGTAGAATCGCAAGTGGATGATCTCTACCTGAACAAACAATCTGGCGGAACCATGGAGGGGGGCATCAACATGAACGGTCACAATTTATTTGGTCTCAATCACGATCCTGAATTCGATACCAGCGCAGTAAGCAGGAAGTACGTGGATGACAACTCAGTCTGGAGAAAGGCCAACATCATGGAAGGTAAACTAGACATGGGCGGACACGCGCTCACGAATCTACCGGATCCCGTGTACATGTCGGATGCCTTCACCCTGATTTCGGTGGTGGAGAAAATCAATTATGCTAGACAATTGATCACCGTGTGGGCCGAGGAGAGCGGCACATTAGAGGAGGGAAAAGCCAAGTGGTCTTTCGGAAACGGAAGTAGCGGATCGCAACATGGTCAGGTGGGATATCCCATGCCATTGGGAGATGAAATCATTCGAATGGGTCTGGCTTCAGCGGATTTGAATAACAGAGCGGTCGTCAGTCTCACGGTGAACAGAGTAGAGAGTGATAAGAGATACAGCATCAAAAAGACTGAGAATCAACACACAAACGTTAGCACGTTCGGCATGCCTCTCAAAGTGAACGCCAGAGACAGGATTAATTTCGTTACAAAAACCAATAATCCCGAAGCCGCCACTTCCGTGGTGAGCCTACTGATCAAACTAGATCCTCTGAACAAACAGTGAACGCATGGAAATAATTAATCAAAAATAATGAGTGATTATTAAAAACAAAAAAAAAAGTAATGAGATTTAGAAAGATGTTCAATCTCTCTAGATCTCATTACTTTTTAGTTTCTTTTTTGTTTTTTGTTTTAATATGTTATTTTTCATAATGTTTCATCTCGTGAAATTGGATCACCTATCTCGAAACACGCGTCGACATCTATTTTAGCATTTCGAAGAGCTTTTACAAATTTTCGAAAAGCAGTTGGTCCTCTATATGTCAACGTGTCTAAAAGTTTTCTAGTCTTATCTTCTATCAAGATTTTACTTTTGATTTCGCGTCTCATATAATCAGTCAATATCAAAGGTTCTGTTTCGACTAAAGTATCTAGAATTATTGCTAGGGAATCTTGTGAAATATTTTTAATCAAAACATGTCTGTTTCTTCTCAAGTATTCTCTTCTTTCTTTATCATTCATTTATAATTATTTTTTTAAAATTTTTGTTTATATATTTTTTTTCTTTTTTCTTTTTCTTCACACACGTCTCTCATCGAATGATCGACATCTTATTTCCATCCGATTCGAATTGTAATTCTCTATCCGACAGGACCAGGGCGAAGGCTTCGGTTTTTCTCGGCACGTTCCTATCGAATTGCATCTTGATCTGAATGTCTAAGATGCTACTCTTGAGTTGTTCGCTCTGTTTACTAACATCGAATACAAACATGGGATACATTGACTTGTATTCACCTGGAGATATATTAGGATTGCTCATCAATTCGTCTAGACTGTGATACTTCTTTCTAAAATCCGCCATCGCCCTACAGTCTGCAGAAATCGTTCTTGTCGAACGATGCATTGTAATCGATTGCTGGATATCTTGTGGCGTTCAGAAACACTTGCATGTTTCTCAAATTGCAGTGATCGAACAGCGACGCATTCTTTTCCTGAGACCCATCCCTATCAGTCTGAAACGCGACCACGATGAAACGCCGTCTTTCGGAAGCGGATTTCATGGTCAATCTCCAATCGAAGTGATTTGTGGAGAGTGGAATGCTAGCCGTGTCGCACTGTCTCATTCCCACGGGTAATTTACTCTTGGATTCTATGATCTTGTAGAGACGCGTTTTTTCCACGATCGAAGGCTGCACGTGTGGAACGAACCACGATATCTTGTGTAGAGTTATCTTACCCACATCGGTCGCGGAGAGTCTCACTATCACGTTGTCGTTTCCCTTTCGAATCAACGTCAGATTGTGTTTGAATCCGTACATGATCTTGTTGTAATTGTCCGCGAATCCGAAGATGTGTTTCAAAGGTATCCTGAACGAAAACGTTACTTTAGGGCTGGACGTCTTGACGACGTAGTCGAATATCGCGGCGGCAGCAGCGCTAGCATGGACGACGGTGTCTTTCATCCACAACTGATTAAGTCCTCTGGATTTTGAAAAATCATCCGGATACGTCAAGAGTCTGAACATTGTGGTGGCCTGACCGGGATGAAACACAGATTCTATCTCTTGTCCGGATAGCAAGTATTTTATATTACTGAATAGATGCATGATGCCATTATTGGCTACAGTAACCGTGTCGTCGTCGGCGTAGTCGGTCCCATCTTCCTTGGGGAGACGTCCCTGCACCACTATGTAACCCTCGCTAGGATGAACGAATAGATCTTGGGTTTCGACGTTGATTCTTATCTCTCCTGCATTGTTCAAACTCGTTCCGGTTATCGGTTCGTATTCGTGAACCTCATATTCTTGAATACTTTCATCTTTCATTATGCTTTGTGCGATATCTAGTATATTTGCCATTTTTGAAGGTTTTTTTGTTTGGTTTTTTTTTGTTTATTAATTAGCTTGCTTTTTTATCTAAAAATAGTTTTAATTATTTTTTTTATTAGTATTTTTTCTCTCCTTTATATATATGTAAACAAGAAAATGTTAAAGAGAGAAAATAAAAAAAAATTGTTTTCTTTATTAAAACTTCGTCTTCTGCAAGTGTTGTTCGTAAAACTTTTCGAATCCGTACATGAACAATCCGATGCCGGCCACGTGTAAACCCATGGAAATCGTGATGAGTGTCGTGTCGACCGCGTTGACGAATTTCACGAGGCGCGAATACTTCTTCTTGAGAGAACAACGAGAGTCTCTCTCTCGAGTCAGATACAATTGGATTCTACTGATTTGATCGATGCGATACCTCTCTCCTCGTTCTTTTTCTTCTGGCGACGGTGCCATTGGCAAAATGCCGTTCGGCTTCTCATCCTCGTCGTCATCAAACGTCGGATATAATTTATTTCTGGTTCTCATTTTTATGTTTTTTTCTTTCTAATATTAGATAAAAAATTTATGTGCGTATTTATTTTTATTTTCTATTCTCCCTTATTTATATCAACGAGAAAACTTAGACGTATGCTTCCTCCAGCAATAATTTCATGACGCATCCCTTATCTTCTAAAGTCAGACTTCTACGCGCCAAGTTGGGTGGATTTTGGTAATTTGGAAGGATTGTCGGGTTGTTTGTGGTAATTAGATTTACTCTTCTACAATCGAACACACCCTCCGAACATACCCCGTCTTATTGCAGAAAAATTGGGAAACATAGCAATCACGTGCTACCATAGAAACTAAGATGGCGGCATCCTGTATACAAAATGGACGACGGAAACACGTATCACCCTAACAACACGCGCTGCGCATGCGCACTCACACCACGTATCACTATGGAGATGACGTCACAATATGGCCGCTCACGCGGGTTACCATGACACACAACATGGCGCCACTGGGTCACGTGACATGACGTCACATGAGATCCCCCGATGAGATCCCCCAAATAACCCCTCAAATGTACCTGACATACTACTCGTATATCATAACGTGGTTTATCTTTACAGAAAGAACATGAAGCGGCGGAAAGTCCAAGGGTACCCCCCCCCCTCCTTATATAGCTTGTCGCCCCTCCCCCTCCTCCCTCCTAAAAAAACCTTCTAATTGCAGGCCCATACCGATAGACTATAAATGGCCGACAAATGTAGTGATGGGAAGCAGAGAACGACATTATAAGATGCATAGGCGCACGGGCCATGGTGACTCGGAGGGGAGGGGGAGTGGGGGGGGGGGGTACGTAGTCGGGGAAAATCAATATTTTCATGCAGTTTTCATAATCTTTGGGGGAAAGCTTCACTGACATACCTGTAGTGTCAAATATTCAATCTATTTTCTTTAAATAAGGGTACCGCCCTATAAGACCAAACTTGGAATCAAAGTCCGTAATATATTTTTTGGGCGCGGTACGTCTCAAAGACGTGCCTTACACAAAAATTATATTACGGACTTTGGGTGGTAGTTTGGACTACAGTCTTACCAGGATGATAACGCGTCTGATGACTTTGGCTACAGGCCTAACAGTTTAAAAAAAAAATTCCCGAGAGAGCATGCCCAATGCTGTTGGGAGTGCGGGGATGGGGGGGGGGGGGGGGGGGGGGAGTGGGGTGGCTATAAACATTTCTGTCGGAAAATAATTGTTGAATTTGTATGAATCGAAAGCAAACAGCTTCAGAGTTTGAAATGTCAAACAATATATTGTTAAAGTTATTGACTAAAATCAGCAAGTGGACAAGTCACAACTGAGGCACCCGGAGGCTCTAGAATTGTTCTCAGAGCCTCTGACTAAAAAAACTTTCTCTTGGGAGCCCCCCGACCCCCATCCCCACCAACGGGAGGGGGACACCCCCTACCATACACTCTCGCTCATCGGTGTTGGACACCTCGAGTATGCCTTCGGCACACACAAAAGTTCTTCCGTCCACCCCCTCCCCTATGTCGGATTTTTAAATTCGGCTGGCTTCGGACCTGCGGGAGAGTTCTGTGTTTATTACACACCTTCCTGTTTATAAAAAAAACAGTTATTAAAAGGACACTTGGAAATTCATTTGGCGGCTATCAAGAAAAAGAACACATTTTATCGCCCACCAAATTTGCGAGGGGAACCCGTGTTACTATCTCGTCACCCGAGTTCCAATGTGTTCTATGTGCCTATTGTCACATAGGGCACAGTGGAACTCAGGGGGCGATTTTAAGCTATCGCTAGCGATTCAAATTGTAATTGCGTTGCACGATTTGTAGAAAATTCCAGTGAAATTTCGCTTCTGTTTAAAAATAGTCACTCAACAATTTTGATTTTTCCGCATGTTTTAGTGTTGCTGTAGATGGGGATTACATGGAACAGGCGTGTAATAAAATAAATTAGGTCTGTTCCTCGCTGCTGCCTCGGTCCAAATCTAATTTATTGAACCAGTTTTGTAAATTTCACCATAAACTGGGGACTCGTTGGACATTCTCTATTCATACATGGGTTGACTGAACTTCTGGTTTTAGAAAGGGTCATATAGGCTGCAGAAACTCAACTTTTACTATATGCTGTTATAACGGATAAATTCAAACGTACGGTCGATTTTAAGTCATTTTTTAATCACGACTGACGGTTTTTTTCACCGCAGTTACATGTGGGGCATAAGTGGACTTTGGCATTCAGATTGTTTTGTTGTGTTAATTGACCAACATATTTTGATTTGCGACGTTCTGTCACTTTAAAGGAAACCATCACCAGGCATATTATTAGGCTTTAGCATGGTTGGGGTGGGGTGGCCAAAGCTTTCGTTCGCTCTTTTATGGTTAAAAGTGACGCTGGATTTTAATGGACCAACCTTAATTAGTTGCAGTGCGTGTTTATATGATATACATGTTTTTGGATAGAAAACTAAAGTGCGTTTTGCGTGTGTAGAAAAGATTCTGTGCGAATAAAGCGAAGCAGATTTCTTTTATCTCTGTGGGCCAGTGTATCATATGTCGTTTGGTATTTGACCATGTTTTCCATTATTGTAACATTGCGTGTTATATTTTATTTTCCCGCTTCAAAATTTAATCTTTTCTACCAGATGACACCAACACACACCCCACCTACGCAGCCCCGCCACACACACACACACACACACACACACACCGTATACGCCATTACCACCCTGGTGGTTCTGAGATGATGTATGGAACTCAACACCCCTTCTCTGGGCATATATCGACGAGTCTTAAGACAAGGTCTCAACTTTAATACATCATATCGGAACCTGGTGGCAATGACTAATTTATCTAACAAGGCCCCCCTTGAAAGTGATCAACTAGTCATTTAAACAAGGAACTACTTCGCAAACTAAAATGCAGCGTTGTTGTCAGGAGTGATTTTAGTATTCGAGGAAATTATTGTCTATTTATTTATTTATTGGTGTTTAAGGTCACCTACTTATGCACAATGGCTAATCGTGACCGTGACAGTTTTACGGGTGGAGGAAGCCGGAGTACCCGGAGAGAACCACCGAGCATCGACGAGCAGCTGTCAGCTCCTCAACATTCTAACTTTGTTCAAGCTCCGCTCAAGCAGGGTTACAGCGGCTGAAGACATGTGCACCATCGATGTGCAGTACGCCTTAGTACACAGCGTCATCGTGCCCTCATGTGGGCAACTGGGATAAAGTGCCTTGCCCAAGGACACAACGCGGGCCGTCCCGGACGGGGATCGAACTCGGGACCTCTAGTATAGAAGTCCAACAGTCTACCACTGAGCCACCGCGCTCCCATTCGAGGAAATACATTCACAGGATTAAAAACAATGTCATTGTCAAGACTTTTATGTTTCAGTTATGGTTAAAACAACCAATTTCCTATTGCGCCGTTGTTATTTATATTAAATCAGTTAGTTTTATTGACAAAATTTGTATCATCAAAAGGAGTGACCTCAGTATGTGTATAATTGAAGTTTTTTATTACTTCTGTGTGCGACTGCAGCTTCAAAAAGAAAACACTTCCTCAGTTCGCACGTTCTGGAGTTAGAGCTGAAACGGTTAAAGGGTTTTCTTGTCGACTAATCACATGGATTAACCTTGGTTAACCGATTAATCACTTACCCTAATAGGTAGCTGAATAACTGCCATACCGTTGATGATTTACAGCACATTAACTCTTTACCCAACACAACGGCTAAAAAAACCGACAAGCGGTATATACAAAAGTCTCCATTCAAATTTTATTGCTTTCAATTTTTGTCTCAAAAACATAGCTTATGACCTCTCATTGGGACGAGCTCGTTGAGGGGTCATAAGCTATGTTTTTGAGACAAAAATTGAAAATGTTTAGTAATTTTAGAATTTATTTTGCAACTATCGTCTTTCAACCGCATTGAGTAAAGGGTTAAGAATGACCATTTCCAGCTACTGATACGTGCGCGTGTAAAAGCATGTCAGCGCAAAACTTGCATGCTTTACTCTGTCTCATATAATTGATGTGAGTCAGTGTGTCAACGTGGGCCTGTTTTGGATCAAGTTTGTTCCTTTGATAACCTATATAATACAACAGTTCAAAAGTAACGGTTAATCGATCAATTACTTTTTTGATCGAGCAAAACGTTGATCATCGGTTAATCGATTAATCGATTAAGCGTTTCAGGTCTATCTGGAGTGTTATTGCTCTCAATACCGATTTGTATTCAGCTAGGACGTGTTTATTTATATTTGAGAAAAGTTATGCTCCTTGTAAGATGAAAAAATAAAATTCACGGATTACTGTGAATGTATTCAGTGATATATAAATGCAGATTATTACGTAACAGCCAGTTGATAGGCCTATGGGTCGTCAGATTCCGCCGAGTGGACCAGACCAGCCAGATCAAATAAGACACCCTACAGTGCAATCCCCGTGTACTAATCGTAATCCACGAGTGGGCAGTGATGTCCACACATGTATTTAACAGGTTATAAAAATTATCATCAGCAGAAAAATTTTAATTAATGAAGCACCGGGTTTTATCCGGTGCTTCATTAATTAAATTTTTAATGATTATTCCTATAATTAGTGTGTGGAATCTAATATTATTATGTCCTTGGAAATATTGCCCACCCGCGGATAGTGACACGTCCACGGCGGCCGTACTGTAGTTTGATCTTGTCTCGTCAACAAGACAGAATATGACAATGCTATAACAATTAATCTAATATTATTATGTCCTTGGAAATATTGCCCACCCTCGGATAGTGACACGTCCACGGCGGCCGTACTGTAGTTTGATCTAGTCTCGTCAACAAGACAGAATATGACAACCCAGATTAAGTGACTGCTATAACAATTTGTTAAGAATATGTATATTATGTATTATTATATACGGAGGTGGCTGTGCTTAAAGTGGAGCTGTGGTGGGGAGGAAGGGGTGGGGCTTTGTTGTAGCTGATGAGTCCCCGATAGGTTTATTGAGAGAGGAGGCGCAGATGTGGGAGCTGCGAGGTGTATTTGTGCTCGTGGAGAAATTCAGGTGAAGTGTGGCCGGAATCAGTTTACGACGGACTGTAGTGCAGGGCGTGATGTGTGTGTGTGGAAGGGGGGGGGGGGGCGGTTGTTGCGTGTTTAATGTGGGAGTTGTGGTGGGGAGGGGCGGCTTTATTGTAGCTCATGAGAACATCAAATATGTTTACACGGAGACGTGGGGTGAAATTATTAAGTCATGTAGAGTAGGATAAGAGGTGTGTTTTTTATTAGAGATCATCTAGGTGTTGCTGGCCGGACGGAGGATGGGGGAACTTTGTTGTAGGATGAACAAATACTTTGTCAAGCGAGCGAACTCACCATCTGTTACCAGGGGAGGTCTGATATATACCTGTTCCAGCCTCTTGGTTGAAAAAACGCACTGCACACGAACTTGCCTCTGTTACGTGAGAGTTCTTAAAAACAGGCAACAGCTGCGAGAATCATATCTTCACTTGCTGCCACCCATACTTTCAAAATGTGAATTTATTAATCAAAGAGCGCCATTTCTCAGTGAATGTATTGTACCGGGTAACGTTAAATACACATAGTAATCGCTGTAGAAAAACAAACACAAGTGAGCAAAGTTAGCCATGGCTTGCTGGTCATTCCATTAAATCGTGACAATGCATCGAACTTTGCTTCACTTTCAAAGCGCTGAGAGGGACCGCTTATCGTATACTCATTCAAGAAAATCATTTCGTCAGTCTGATTACACTAAGAGGTCGGTCGTTTTACAAGTACATATATTAAATTTTACGACATAAATATGCTTCAGCAATGCACATATTGCCCTCGTGGTGGTATCTGTAATTTATGTCATCATAAATAGGTAATGCAGAGCTTTGGTATTTGATTTAAAGGGTTTTTATACCATAGAACCATTTTAGATTGTCCGGATTTTCATATCATATCGGAGACGCAAAGAAAGTGTATTATTTCATGTTTTCTTTAACGTATAAATAAAAATTCGGGTAGGGCACACAACACTATCAGACCAATAAAACAAAGTGAAGTAGCTACTTTGCTTTCCAAAATGACTTGGGGACAAAATATTGTAAAGTACTTTCTTCTCATCAGTTTTCTTGTATATCATGCTTTACAGATTTTTGTTAGCGTGAAAGTACGGCAGCGTATTAGCGCCATTTCGTTTTTTTGCGTAACTTATATTAAATTGTTAAATTGTAATTACAATTTAGCTAAACTGTAATTACAACTTAATAAACTGTAATTACAACTTAGCTTAATTACAACTTAATAAATTGTAATTACAACTTAGCTTAAATTGTAATTACAATATAGCTTAAATTGTAATTACAACTTAATAAATTGGAATTACAACTTAATAAATTGGAATTACAACTTAGCTTAACTTGTAATTACAATATAGCTTAAATTGTAATTACAATATAGCTTAAATTGTACTTACAATATAGCTTAAATTGTAATTACAATTTATTTATATTGTAATTACAACTTAATAAATTGTAATTACAACTTAGTTGTAATTACAATTTAAGCTATATTGTAATTACAATTTAAGCTAAGTTGTAATTACAATTTATTAAGTTGTAATTACAATTAATTAAGTTGTAATTACAATTTAGCTAAATTGTAATTACAATTAAACATAAGTTACGCAAAAAACGAAATGGCGCCAATACGCTGCCGTATGAAAGTAATGCGTTCCTGCTCTCGATTTATATATAAATTAATGTTTGTTTACTATTTATTTATTTCATGGTGTTCAACTCACTTCCGGCATCTTTGCCTATATCATAACCGCATCACAGGTGTGAAGTCAAGTTCAGCCAACCGTTTATATCTGTGATGCATTGTTTGAAGGACTGCTGGTTGTCTCTCCTTGGAACCATTGTCTCCTTCAGCTTAGACCGCGCGAGACAATGGTTCATCGGAATGACAAGCTGCAATGTTCCCCTCCAGCCAGGTCATCATTTTTTATAACATACCATGTCATTTAATTTCATATTTGGCGAGAGCGAAGCTCGTACTCAATATAGCATATAATGACACCACATATACCATATAAGGTTACTACCAAACTGTGTAGCGAATATATTTCATCGACTCCTTTGTGTGTATTGAACTTGCAATTTCGATGAATAATAGACGAAACGATAAAATTCTTACTTTCTTTACGTGAGGTCGTTATCGTTTGCCACCATTCGAATAGATAAATGGGGCAGGGTTTTTATCCGTGCATAGATTTGAACAAGCTGTCGATGTATGATACATATATGCAGCTTTAGCTTGACGTCTTAAATCCAATGAAATTATCAGAGGATTATAGGAGGTAAGCTGTAATCTGGCACAATCAGGAATGTGCGAGCCGTGCAGTCTATCTCCTAACATTCAGCTTACAATACTGTGGTCGAAAAGACTTCCCACAGGTTGTTTCATAGGGTAGCGTTCCATGCTATCAATATTCGCATTTCGTAACACTCTCAGACAAATCGTGGGACATTTTTCTACGTCGCTGACTGAAAGTCGATCAAGCCATAAGCATGGATACCGGGAACACCAAAAGGCAAGAAGTGGCACACTTTTGAGAGGCCACTTTTGGCCGATTACATGGGCATATGGCGCTGGAAGATACAGTGCGGCTGACATGAACTGGTCACTTTCCACGGCGGGCAATATTTCCACGGACGCAATAATATTAGATTCCAAACACTAATTATAGGAATAATCATCAAAAATGTATTTATTGAAGCACCGGGTTCAACTCGGTGCTTCATTAATTAAAATTTTGCTGATGATGATTTTTATTACCTCATAAACGCATGCGTGGACATCACTGCCCACGCGTGAGTTACGAACAGTCCACGGCGACTGTTACTGTATACTACTGAACCAACTGGTTTGCAGGTCATTTCACCTTGTCAGTGGGAGACACAAAATGTAATTGTCTGTGATTCGGCCAGTGATCCAGGTTCATGTTTTCGTCACACAAGGTTCATGACGCAAAAACAAACGAGCCAAGTTTTCAGCAGTCTTGCCTTTCTTCACCTTTCCACAAGAACAGTCGAAATTGACCGTATGCACACTCCTGTCAAGAAGCGGAGCTCTCTTCTTTTTCGAGAGTCGCAATGTTTTTCTCTTCAATGGGTAAAGAGTGTTTTTTATTCTATGTTCGCCTATGTTACTTCCTGTGAAAAGTCTGTATGTCAAATTTTAGCCTTTAACCACACTACCGGTGTAAAGCTTCTACTGCGGTTAAAATAATTTACACCTGTAGTCGGTAGTTCATCCAACTTGACCTTTGGCATGATGCAATTTTGTCCCCTGAGTTCCAATGTGTTCTATGTGCCAGTAGGCACATAGAACACATTGGAACTCAGGAGACGATTTGCCAACTTCGATACATTCACACATCGCGATGTCTCATTCAAATATACGACATTTTGCGGTATTATCTACTACGTTCATTGACTTATTAAGTTTAAAATACCTACAATTAAATATTTATAAAATTTATGAATTGTTATTAATAATTTGACTGAAAAAGCAAGGCAAATTCAATCAACTTTGGCGATCCGTCTAGCTGTCAACCAAGCATTCACGTACAGCCAGTGGTACTGTCCACCGGCGCAGATGTAAACAACACAAACCTGTGTGTTTGCGATAGAAGTGTCGTTTTGTCTCCATTTTAAGTGAGAAAGTAGATTATTTATTAAGATCATGGTATAAATAAAACAAAAAGGTACTAGGGCGGTAATCACATTTAAACCACTCGTAGAATAAGGGTTTTAACCACTCGGCAGGCCGAGTGGTTAAAATCCTTATCCTACTCGTGGTTTAAATCTGATTACCTGCCCTAGTATCTGTTTATTCTATATTTCCTACCAAACTCACCAAAGATGCGCCGGACATGAACAAAATTTACTAAATTCCTGTTCATATGAAATACGTTCTCTGAATGCCGGGGAAACCCTGTCGGTCTTACACTTTGTATGTGGTCTCCCATGCAGAATGTAGTTGTAGAACCGTCAACAGTTTACAATAGGAACTTACACAAGATGTCAATATATTTAACAGTCATGTTTTCACCAAGTTACTTTTCTTTTTTGTACTGACATTATGTCCATAATCAAAATTTATTATTTATTTATTTATTGGTGTTTAAGGTCACATAACTATGCACAATGGCTAATCGTGACCGTGACAGTTTTACGGGTGGAGGAAGCCGGCGTAGCCGGAGAGAACCACCGAGCATCGACGAGCACTGTCAGCTCCTCAACATTCTAACTCTGTTCAAGCTCCGCTGAAGCAGGATTACAGCGGGTGAAGACATGTGCACCATCACCGTGCAGTACGCCTTAGCACACGGCGTCATCTTGCCCCCATGTAGCCAACCGGGATAAGGTACCTTGCCGAAGGACACAACGCGGGTCGTCCCGGACGGGGATCAAAGTCAAAAGAACATAACATCAAGACAAACAGATGAATAATGTCCGTTTAAAAAAGTCCATAATTTTATCTCCAAAAGATCTCAGGTATTTTCTAATCTTTTACGAGAAGACTGACCTAGGGTTGTCTTTTAATGGGACAGTAAGATAATTAAAGTATTCCGGACTGGAACAACACTTACTCTTTTGTACTGCCCCCACTTCACGTAAATATACTACTCAAAGTTTGCTAAGCACCAAGTATATCTAACTGCCTGTTTTACGTTTTAGTTGAAATATTATAATGAAAAGTGTATATATTTTTTATTTAATTATATCTTTAGTGATTTGAGTACAGAAATTAAGATTTTATTTGTGTTTGACATTATTTTTTAGCTTTTGAATAACCATGGAAAATGGATATTTTTGGTAAAAGAGGAAATTTTTCACTTTGCCAAAAAGTTGACGGAGCGAACAGGTATAGACCCATTGCTGCTAATTACAGCTTGACAGCGCCTTCTCATGCTCCCAATCAGGTCCCTGGTGGTCCTTTCTGGGATATTGTTCCATTCTTGGACCAGCATGGCACCAAGCTCCTGGACACTTCTTGGCTGGACTGGACGGGCTGAAATTGCAAGCTGCAACTCATTCCAGACATGTTCAATTGGATTGAGGTCAGGGAATCTTTCTGGCCAGTCCATACGCTCAATCCCCTCCTTCTGTCGGTACTCCCCGACAGCATGGGCAACATGAGGACGGGCATTAGCGCCCATCAGAATGAATCTATCACCCACTGCACCTGCATACAGTCTGACGTGGACATCCATGATCTCATCAATATACCGTTGTGCAGTCAATGTACCACTTTCAGGGACACCAAGCTCTGTACTTCCATCCCTGCTGATTCCGCCCCAGACCATGATTGACCCTCCACCATAGCGGTCATGCTCAGCAATGTTGGCTGCTTGGAGTCGCTCTCCTGGTCTTCTCCATACCCTATAACGCCTATCTGTGTGGTGTCGGCAGTACCTTGACTCATCTGTAAAAAGGACAGGTCGCCAATCTTCTCTGGTCCATCCAACGTGGTCCATGGTCCATTCAAATCGTGCCTGACGGTGGTTCTGGGACAGCGGAATGCGAATACATGGTATTCTCGATCGGAGACCACATTCGTGCAACCTTGCCCGGATAGTCTGCGTTGAAACATTTACCCCGGATGCATTCTGAAGGTCACTGTGAAGCTGGGTTGCTGTGGCAAAGCGGCCCCTATGAGCCTGAATGATCAAAAACCGGCCACCACCATGCCGTCTTACTGGTGTACCATACTGCTGAAATCTTGCCCAGGCTATGGTGATCACCGTATGGTGCACACCAAGGGCTTCACCAACCTGAAGATTGGTAGCCCCCTGCTCCGCCATCCCTACAGCCCACCACATTTCTGCTTCAGACAAATGTCTTCTTACATTTGCATTTGCCACATTCAATCATTAAATCACTAGTGTTTGTGTTCAAATGAAGATTGAATACCCTACACATGTCATGTACTGTAGCGAAATGTCCCCTACTGACTTCTATTGACTTGTGTTGCTCACTTTTGAGCTAAGGCATGGAAAACCAGGCTTGAAATTAGTAACTCACTTTTGAGCTAAGGAAATTAGTAAAGTTGAACACTGAATAGTGAAACAACAAGCGGCTAGATGGAAGGACAGACTTGGATACCTACTTTTACTTAATAGAGAAAATAGAGAAAATAATTTAGTGAATTATTGAATTTGAATTGAAGAGAAATCAGAGAGAACATTTTAATGTATAAAATTAAGCAATAAATTGTGCATAGTTTAGAAGTGCACTACAGTGACACTGGTGTTTATAAATTATATCTATAAACATCAGTGTTAATTCCTCCATTCTTTTGTTTTTGAAATTTTCCTTCGTTAAATTTCTTGTGTTGTGGGGCGTGGGAATCGATTCGATTTTTTTTTACGGCACAGCTTCCGACTTGCGATTTTGATTTTGCCTTCCATGCGATTTTAAATCTGTTTAAAGTCAGTGGACATTTTGCTTGCATCCTCCTTTTCTCATGAGATTTTCCTTGTGGAAAATCTTTTGGGTGAGGGACGAGTGTAGCGAAATGTCCCCTACTGACTTCTATTGACTTGTGTTGCTCACTTTTGAGCTAAGGCATGGAAAACCAGGCTTGAAATTAGTAACTCACTTTTGAGCTAAGGAAATTAGTAAAGTTGAACACTGAATAGTGAAACAACAAGCGGCTAGATGGAAGGACAGACTTGGATACCTACTTTTACTTAATAGAGAAAATAGAGAAAATAATTTAGTGAATTATTGAATTTGAATTGAAGAGAAATCAGAGAGAACATTTTAATGTATAAAATTAAGCAATAAATTGTGCATAGTTTAGAAGTGCACTACAGTGACACTGGTGTTTATAAATTATATCTATAAACATCAGTGTTAATTCCTCCATTGTTTTGTTTTATTGTAACTGAGTGTTAGTTCAAGCGGTCAGAACACTGAGTATGGTGTTTTGGAGGTAAATTAATTGGAATTTTTCTATTGGTTGAAATACTCTCTGAAATTGTATATAAGCAGGAGTTTTGGACCAGATCAGGCAGTGTGCAGCGGACGCGGCACCTCATTCGCAGCCAAGCAGCGATAACTAACGCAACTAAGTAGCGTACTTATTCCAGTCCAATACTCTTAGACTATTAGACTATATAGAAGGTAAGACTTATTTCTTAATGGAAACTTAGGTATGGGTCCTTCTCGCCGCGTCTATGGGTAACAAGGGGCTGTGCCAGTTAGACAAGTAAAGGTCAGTGTTAATCTTATCTTACATATAAACTTAAGATTTATCTCTTATTCTCGGTATTGTTATTGACGAGAAAGTCTTTGTAATTAAGAAAGTCTTGTAATTGAGAAATTCTTTGTAATTAATTTTCATTTGCATATCTTAAAGTATATAAAAGAAATTTAAACATATCTTATTGTCTTATTTTTCTGTTCCTGTAGAGAAGAACCTGGTAAGAAAAGTCGCGGCTCTAAGACTCTTGTCTTGGGGTACACAACAGTCCTCCTTCGGGTAACTAGACCATAGCTTACAAAAACGTTGTGGCCCAGGTATTAACCCCTATGCTACAGTACATGTAGACAGTACACGAAAACATCATGAAAATCAAGAGGTACATGCTTTCCATGACTGTCACGAAAAGTCTGCCCGTCAAGAGAACTTATGAAAACACTGGAGACCATCTCAATACATTCCTCAATCATATCCACCAAAAGTGTCGCAAATATGTCAGAAGCAAATTTCACAATGATGTGTCAAATATTTGGTGCTTAGCAAACTTTGAGTAGTATATATTCGGATTCGGCAAATCAAGACATTTGTTCTCAGCTTGCTGTTCAACAAACACTGGCCAAAATAAATTTCAAAACTAACGTTGAATTCTTGAGACGACGCACAATGTATCATTGCTCTTAACAAACTGTTCTAATTTTTCAGTAGTATGCATAAGTTAATGCCATGTCAACCGATAATGAAGCTCGAAATATTTTTTGAAACAATAACGATAATAGTATTTTTTCGATGCACACGAATGGTGATACAAAGTGAATAGCGACAAACGAAAGAGATGATTTTAAGTCAAGTGAAACTGTCAAGGCTTGTTACTGAACCAATACGGCTTTGTTGGCCCGTGTATTAGCACATTTGGACAGCTAAGTGTTACTGAATGTCATTATCCAATCTGCTATTCGGTTCGATCCGAAATTGGTAGCCGATTCGTTTCTTTTAATTTAAAAAATATTTTATTTCCAAAAAAAGACAGACAAAAAGACAGACAATAATTGATTAGCATTGAGAACAAAAATATCTTGAACATGGAAAGAGGATTCAGCAGTAAGAGTGCTTATTCAAGGCCGTCTCCTGATAGTTGTATGTTACAGGTTATAATGACTGGTACAGAGATGATTTGGTCTGTACAATAAGATCAACATACGCATGAAAATGCAATAATAGGTGAGGGGGGGGGGGGGGGGGTTAAGGGAAAGAGATAAAAGTGGAAGAAAAGGAGAGAGAGGGGGAGAGACAGAGGGAGAGAAGGAAAGAGAGACCCGGTGGTGACTGGTCTGCTTTTAGTCGATGAAAGCATCGTAATACAAAGTTGAAGAGACGTTACTAACTTGTGGACCATAATATACATCAGCAAAACCTTTTTGATAATAGGATAAACTCGTGGGCCTTCTCGATTCGTTTCCTTTCAAATGATAGAAATGGTTTTTTTTAAGTCCAGAGGGACTTATAAGGCTTGTTACGGGACCAATACCGGTTTGATGGCCCACATATTAGAACATTTGAACAGCTAAGTGTTAACCCTTTACCCAACGAATCGGCCGCATCCTCCCGCGTAATATGCAAATTCAGCAGTTGAAAAAATATTTTTCCAAAAATTTCAACAAAACCATATCATGTGAGCCCTCGTTGGAACGAGCTCGTCGAGCTCGTTCCAACGAGGGTTCACATGATATGTTTTTTTTTTAAATTGTTTGAAAAATTTGAAAAAATGAAATTTAAAATAATAAATTTTGATATCGTCTGCGTTGGGTAAAGTGTTAAGTAATGTCGCTGTCATAGGGCACTTCGAAGTATCGACATTCGATTCTATTTCGAATCGTAAATTGCTATTCGGTGCGAGTCGAAATCGACTGCACAAATCGTTTCCTTTCGAGTCTTTTCACAGGAATATGGCGTGATATCAGTCATCTACGCCGTCTCACAACACGTGTAGTTTAGATGAAAATTGTACTGAAATAATGCTGAAGACTGAGTGTAATTTCCGTTACATTAACATAAAAAGCATCTGCACCCATGACACCATCCAAGTCCCATCTCGCTAGGCACTACCACTGTTGAAAGAAAATTTAGAAGTTTCCAAGCAATGTCGACAATGAACGGATGCTAGCTACTAGTCCTGCCCAGTGCCTGGTACCGGTAATTCACGAACCCGTTCCAGTTTTTAAACTATAATCCTTACTAGGTAATATTCCAGCTACATCATCAAGGCGTGCCTTCGACAAAGGCATACCTTAATGCAAGTTCTCGTGTCACTAGTCTAATTCGGTAAAACGTTCGACGCTGTTATGTCCTGCAACTAGTGTAGCTCTCAAATAGGCCATCGTCTTTGTTTTCGATTCACTCGTATGAAATATTTCCGTTGGTTGGAAAAGCGAACCTATGGTTCGCTTTTCCTACCAACTGATATATTCTGGACGACTGAATCTGAAATATTTCATAAAGATTCATTTTTTCTGAACCAAAGCAAGAAATGTTGTTCAATCGAGACTTGATTTGATTGGCATTTTGATGACATTAAAATCAGAGATGAAGACTCACCACAGCCGCAGAGTTATGATTACTCCAAACAGATCCACAAATTGTATCAATATCTTGATATTTTCAATGGAAATCAAATACGCATTGATAGGAAAATCTTTAACTGCGACAGGGGAGAGTACATCTAAATCTTTATAAATAAAAGCACATCAAATCACGTCAACGGTCGTCTGCGACCAAATTTTCACGAAAATTGGATAAACAAACAGCCCATAACAGCGTCAGATTCTAAACTGAATTATACTGGTGGTCTGAGAGCTTGGCCTTGATGATGCAGTTGGAATCTTTGATCAGTCGACAGTGAGCCTTCACAGTTGGACCAAATCAGGTTTATAGGCTCTTCTCTCGATCGGTCATTTTCAGACGCCTGTGATTCGATTCGGGGTTCGATTCAAATCGAAAATGTGTGAGTCGTGGGCCCCTTCACTCCACATACGCAATTGAAAAACAATCATTCACTTTTGAAGCAAAGCTTCCAATTTTCACCTCTGACAGCAAGCATTAATGACATCTGGTGATTGTGTTCGACATTAAAAAATCATGTCCCACATATTTAAGTGAACAGAATCCATACTAGTGGTGAAATTGAAATACAATTTTATCTGATTTATTTCCAACACAGTAGAACATTTAAATGTCGATACATTTTTTACACGCTGTGCTTTTTTATTTTAAACCTTTACCCAACGCAGACGATATGAAAATTTATTATTTTAAATATCATTTTTTCAAATATTTCAAAAAATTTCAACAAAACCATATCATGTGACCCCTCGTTAGAACGAGCTCGATGAGCTCGTTCCAACGAGGGGTCACATGATATGGTTTTGTTGTAATTTTTCATAAAAATAATATTTTTTCAACTGCTGAATTTGCATATTACGCGGGCGGATGCGGGCGATTCGTTGGGTAAAGGGTTAATGTACAGCTGTCAGCTTTTCTCTACTCGGTGAAAACGATTTCCGGTAAGTGATCCCACCCAGGGAAGTATTCAGTGTTTAAACTTCCTTTCTTTTTATGATAAAATGTTCAATTTACAGTGAAAAACCTGTAGAATGTGCACTTTTTTTCTTATTGTCATCTTTGATTCAATTTATGTTCAAACCTATGAAACAAAAGACAAATCGGCGATGGGAAAAACTCATTTATCACACCATTCCACGCAGATGATCATTCTAATGAATGACGAACGAATTGGGGACTAACAGATGTGTATTCCATTTCGAGACTAACCCATCGATTCTGGTGACATGTTTTATTCACGACTTCATTTACTCATATGGGCTAGCCTCGAAATGCCGACATCCCACAATAGTTTACAAGTCAATCAGTTGAGTCAGTCGGGAGTTTTGATTGAGTTTCTGTCGGAAGTTGAGATTGAAGACTCGTCAGTCGTAACAACACGATGGGGACATTTTAAGTAATGGGTTAGTCTCGAAATGTCCAGGGGTGGCGGAACCGGGGGGCTGAGGGGGGGTGGGCTTCAGCCCCTCCACTTTTTTTGCCGGGCCATGTTTTTTTGTATGCACATATTTTAACACAACCAATGACTGGTGAAACAAAAGGCGGATCCAGAGCCTCCCCCCCCCCCCATCATTTCTCCAGCTATGTTTCTCTCGTACTGGTTCAGTTTCGATGGATTTCGGATCATTTTTTGCAGTGAGGGGCAACAAACGTTAAAATGTATACAGTCTGTTAAAAAGTCGGTTAAATGAAATAGGTCGTAATCTTACAGACATACAAGTACCAAATCCACCCCAGACAACATAATTCACCGACAGTATAATTGCTGTTAACGTCTGGTAAAGCATACAGGTGATGTCTATTTATCAGCTTTGGTCGTTACGACCAAAGCTGATAAATAGACCTTACCTGTATGCTTTACCGACGTTTTTTAACGGCTCTCAAAGTGTGAAATCTTTCAAATACATCTCCAGAAAAATCTCAAAATATCCGCTCAGATGCATGGGAATGGGGGTTTTGGAACCCTGGAATTTCAAATTTTCGTACGACGACCATCCATCGCCCGATCCAGCCCCCCTCCCCCCCCCCCCCCCCCCCCCCACTTTGAAAATCGTTCCGCCGCCCCTGATGTCGGTAGCCTACAGTCGCGTAACGCCCATACAGCGAGGTTGGGGCGTCTCCTAAGGGCCCCCAACAATTGCACGTTTTATGGGCCCCAAACAATTCCCACATTTTGGGAAAAATCATTATTAAGGGTCTCAAAACAGTGTTGTTGAAGCATTGAGATTGGATGTCCAATACTGGTATGAAGAGTCGGGGCGATATTCTCTGAAACCAATTACGGAGTTGTATATGTGGCACATGACAACATGAGACAGTAGTTCAAATGACGAAACAGTTTTAATTTTAATTCATTTACAAATGTGGATGCATTCTGTACAAGTTGTTACATCAAACCGCCGAAGCAGTATCCGAAACCAACCATTGCCAACATGACTCCTTCTCGGTTAATGTGCTGACCAACTAAGGAAGGGACGAAAACAGAAACGAACGAAAGGCCGAACGAAAATCACCATCAGGAAAATTTTAATGAATGAAGCACCTGGTTGTACCCGGTGCTTCCTTAATTACATTTTTGACTGTTACTCCTATAATTAGTGTTTGGAATCTAATATTATTGCGTCCGCGGAAATATTGCCGACCCGTGGAAAGTGACCAGTCCACGTCGGACTTACTTTAACCATTAAACATCACTAATACATTTTAAGCTAGTCAAGGCCGGATGGATATTATACTGAATAGAAAGCTTGTTTGTACCCAGTCAGTGTGTTAAAATATTATATCTCACGTGACTTCCTTGCATTCTGATTGACTGAAAGATGATACCCTGTTTCGTGTAGTTTGCATCCGCAGAACTGACCAGGCACTACACGTTTTCTATTTTTAGCACACTACTATATCAGTTTTCTTTTCATACTGGCCGACTAAAACTAATCAGGCTAAATTTAAATATCGATTCACAGGGGCACAACATCCACAAAACGACCCGGAGAAAAATCATTGTGGAAAAATGTATCGCTTTTCCATTGCTGAAGTCACATTTTCCGAGGCGTTCATTTTATTCCTTGAGAAGATGATCCATATCTCGTTTCGAAAAGAATGATCCACACCTGGGTACAACTTTCATGAGAACGCGTCCGGACATGAAAAATCGTTTGCTTCGCTGCTCATATTATTTCGCTATTTAATTGTATGTTTTGGGCAGTAAACGAATAAATAATGGAATTCATTTGAATCGTCGGAGTTTTGTATCCCGTACTGACCCATTCGGTAATGTGTATGTGTGACAAATGTGTGGAAATTATCAAACTGCGTTGTCAAATTTCGAAAAGTCTAGCTTTCATTCGCGAGTTGCGCGATTCTAGAAAACACAGTCCAGTTTGGGGGAAATGTTTTGTTTACCCTTAACGACGGATTCAAAATTTGTCTTCTGCTCATATCAATAATCCAAGTTAGCGTTTAGAATTTTATTCTATATAACGCTGGTTGGTAGGGCTGCTACCTTGGTAACAGATTAACAAATCGGACAGATGTTTTTCTTGATGGGTATTCGATATAATATAAGGATTAGTGCATGTCTTGTCGTTGACTACGCCCATATAGTGCCCAGTGAGGTGGTGTAGTTCCCTCCGTGAAGCGGAGGGAACTACACCACATCACTGGGCACTATATGGGCGTAGTCAACTCCAAGCCATGCACTATTCCTTAAATATAACATAACATTAAAGTGTACTGAATAATTACAGTATGTGGCCTAAAGGCCCCAATATTACTCTTACGCCACTGGTACCCTGCAATTAGTCAGTCGTGAGTTTTGAATTCTAAGAATTGTTCTACATTGTATTACTTGTGTAAATATCGTTACATTTTTTAATTTCTTGTTTTATATTCTTGAAACACATATTCAAGCTGAAAGCTTTAATATGAGCTTCAAGAATATAAAATAAGAAATTAGAAAAAGTTTAAATTATTCAGTAAAAGTAAAATAAAATGATAGCTTTTTACATAGTTAAAATCTCACTAAAATTAGAGCAAATTAAAATCAGTGGATTTTTTGTCAAATACACTATCAGTGAAAAATATTGTAAATATATTGTTCGTTTTATATCTGTTCTGAGAATATATAAGTAAGAAATGTACAGTCGATAGTCGTTATAATTTTCTTTAACAAGTCCGAAAAATAAGATACAGACTATAAACGATAATCCTTTGGCAGTTGGAATATGCATCCCGATTAACCCACACCACTATAAACAATAGCATATCGAGACGATCCAGAATCGAAAGGTTGAACTGATCTGATGAATCCATTTCAGAAACAATCACTTGGTCGATTTAACATCGGGAATCTCGTAAAACTAACGTCTAGGTGCACTGTTCCTTTCCTGGTTAATTTTTTGTCATACCTAACACAATAATACAGGTAGTCTGTGCAGTAGTGTACATGCTAAATACTCGTACTATTTGCCAGATAATGTTTGAAAACAGGAAAATATCGCTTCGTGGGGGGTTGAAAACAAATATATTTTTTCGAATCCACATATTAACCGCCCAGAGACGTTGGAACCAGGGTGAGGGCACAGGGGCCACATGTCCCGTCCGTAGCTTTGTTCAGAATAGTTGAGAGAGAGAGAGAGAGAGAGGTGGGGGAGAGGACAGGCAGGCAGACAGGTAGGCAGGCAGAGTTTAGGTTCGCATTATCTTTTATTTATCCGTCATTGCAATATTACTGGAATTAGCAGGAAGGAGCACACAGACTCTTTACTCATAAGATGTGACCAAAGGTTCTACCGTTTGACTTGCCTCTACTACGGTTTTTCTAGTTGGGAAAATGCACATTTTGCCTCCACATTTAAAGATTAACCCATTTTTCTCATTGAAGAGATGCGTGAGTCCAAAACATTGCTCTGTGACTGCATTGGTACCATGCAACTGAGGCAAATGGGACACCACTGTATATATGTATATATATATATATATATATATATATATATATATATATATATATATATATATATATATATATATATATATATATATATATATATATATATATATACTCGCCCAAAAAAGAAAGTGTGCATGCTAAAAAATAACACTAAAAAAAGATATATATCATTTTCATTCATGGAAATTTTATTCAATCACAGATGAATCAATTTGTGATCAACACGAGAAGTTTCATTACTCTACGACGAATACTCTTGGTGCCATGGAGAGTCAAAGACACTAAGGGTCAAACACAGAAGTCACACACTCAATATCTGGTATGACCTCCGTCTGCATCGACTACTGCTGTGCATCTACGCCTCATGGAAGCGAACAAGTTAGCATGGAAGTGTTGTGGGATGTTGTTCCATTTCTGATAAGCTGTCTTTGGAGTTCCACAAGCGGTGACGGTGCATGGGGAAGCCGGCGTAGCTGACGTTTCATTTCGTCCCATACGTGCTCAATGGGTGAGATATCGGGCGAATTTGCGGGCCAGGGAAGAACATCCACTTGTTGTTGCTGCAGATACTGTTGAACAACACGAGCTGCGTGGGGTCGGGCGTTGTCCTGCTGTAGAATGACGCCGGGGCCGTGACGTTGCAGAAATGGGACAACAACAGGTGTAAGCACTTCATCACGATATCTGGCTACATTGAGATTTCCATCAATAATGACCAGCTCAGTTCTGTTACGGGCAGTGGTGACACCCCAACCGTGAGAGACCCTCCCCCATAACGGTTTCGCTCCACGACACATGGATCTGCGTAGCGTTCGTTTCGACATCTGCACACTCTCTGGCGGCCATCTGATGATGAAAGATGGAAACGACATTCATCTATGAATAAAACACGTCGCCACCAGTGTAAGGGATGCCTGAGATGTTGTCTACACCACTGCAGTCGAGCACGACGATGACGTAACGTCAAAATCGGTCGAATTGCAGGTCTTCGAGGACGTAAGCCGTATTCTCTCAGCCGGTTGATTACTGTTTGAGGATGTATCCGTCTCAGGTTAGGGATGTTCCTGGCTGTCGTCGTTGCCGTTTGTTGCCGGTTCCGGAGATGGACGGCACGGATATACCGATCTTCTGCAGGGGTGGTAACTCGGGGTCTCCCGGAGCGGGGTCGGTCTCGAACGTCATCATGTTGTGCATGTCGATGGACTAGCCTGTCTACAGTGTTACGGCGGCAGTTCAAATGCTGGGCAACCTCTCTGTGTGTTCTGCCAGCTCTAATCATACCCAGGGCAAGGAGACGTTGATTCATTGTCAGTCTTGGCATGCTAATGTGGAGTCGTTTTAACAGCAGCGCAAGTTTGAATGTGAACGATAGGAAGGCCTTACTTTAGTGTTTAAATACCCAAGGATTCACACTGCTGCATGAATTTTCAGACTCTCCACGTGCAAAACATGCCTTTTCACAAACGTGCAGCACGTCATTTAACGTTAATGAAATTTTAACGGGGAAAGCTGTTTTTGTGTTCAATATAACTTATTCATGAACAGGTTAACACTCTTTACACCTTCGAAATTATTTTTTTGGAGTTTGATCAATTTCTGCAATGCACACTTTCTTTTTTGGGCGAGTATATATATCATTGTGTGGGTTCCCTTGTATGACAGTGTCCCTGAAGTCCGAAAATCTTCCTACGCCCCGACAACCGTCAAATATATACATATTATCGCTACAGTGAATTGATCCGGGTCGAAGTATCACGTCGAGTTGAAGAGGTCAGATCGCCGGATCAAACGAGCTGCCGCTGCCAGCGCGTTTGATCCGGCGATCTGGCCTCCTCAACGAGACGTGATGCGGCGACCCAGATCACTTCACTGTAGCGATAAATGGTTTATTATATGACTTATAGTTCAACATCGCATGCCAACGCTAGTATTAACAATTAACCCAACCTTTTTTGGTTAATTAGATTGAAATAAAAAAGAATTATTTTTGTTTACACTTATTTTTTGTAACAAATGCACACTTCCGAGGAATCCCCGATGCGCATGACTACGGTAAAAAAAATATGAATACGATAAAAAACGGACCGTAGTTCGTGCGCACCCATTCCAGCTCGGAGTGAAGTACTCTCTGCGACCGGAACAGCTAATTATGCGAATTTGAACGCACCCGTAAATAGCCCGTCATACTATAGTGATGTGGAATTCACACTGTGGATTTTCCAGGAACCAGGAAAAGATCGTCAAACACTAGTGATATTTAGCGGTTAAATTAGATAGTCATATAATAAATTATTAATATCAGTGGACATAAATCGAGATTCTTAAGAGCAAGCTGATATGGACCCTGTTATTGTATTGTCTGGTTTCGATTTCCAGTTTGTGATTTATGACATTTTCCTGGTCCTATCTTTGTATATTCAACCAGAGTAGCAGTAAAAATTTAAAAAATCTCGTCAGTGGCGTCGTAAAGATGCCCGATTGGGGGGTTGTAATCCTAATTTGTCCCAGCTGCCATGTCTGAAGTCCGAATGATAAAATATTCCGACTAAACGCATGCTTTCGTCGAAGGTATGCCTTGATGATGTAGTTAGAGTACTAGTCAATGGAGATTATAGTTCAAAGACCCCAGAGTTCTTCGAAATTTATTTGTGGATAAATACATTTATTATATACCTATCAATGATACGCCGTGTTTTTCACCCATCGAATCCTGATCGCCGGATCACACTGAGTATATCCGTATCAGATAGCTGGTCTCAGAACGAGGGCGGCACTGGATAATGTCAATCGAGTCCGCCCAGGTTATCAACCGTTTCTGACCTCGTCAACTCGACGGAATACGACAAACCAGGAGCCAATGCTATAAAACTGTTACAATTGTATTTTCCAGAATTGTATTTTCTAGTCATGGCTTTAAATGGTTGAAATGAACCATTAGCATTTTCAAAGATGTGGCAATTTGCCAGTTGGCAAATTGCCATATCTTTTAAAATGCTAATGATTCATTTTAGTTAGTTATATTAATAGGTATAAAATACAATTTTTGAAAATACAATTGTAAAAGTTTTATAATATTGGCTTCTGATCGACAAGATACGACAACTGTCATAATAATCTCTATGTAGCAGTCGTGAGGTATGGGCTTCCCTAGTCCTTGTTTAATTAGCACGCATCTTTCAGCAAATTGGTCAAGTGGGCCCCAACAGCCCGAATAAAGTACCACACAGAGTTCCATTTGCATGACCTACTGTGTGTGTGACATAAGTCCGGATATGAAATCTAGTGTCGAAAGAAAGTGCATGCTTACTAGCAAGAGCGAATCGATATCTAAGACAACCAATATACACGTAAACGTCGCGACAGGAAAAATTATTGAGGGTTTCATACAGCCTACATCTCAAGTACGTCCCTGAATCTTAACAGCTTATAAACTCAGATAACAACAACACATTTTATTTTCAACGACGTGAATTATCCTATTTCTAGCGATAACATGGCCTTCGTTTTACATGTTAATGTGTTGTAAAGTAATTATACACTCCAGAATATGAAAGGAAAAAGGGGACTTTGATAATTGTCAATATCACTGCTTATACTCGAGGAAGAAATCGGGCTTGTGTACAAGGACGTTGCTAATGGGGTTTCAGGGGGCGCCCCCAGTAATTTTTCCAACGGAGACATTTTAGTCCGGATTGAAGTCTTTGATATTGATTCCATCTTGCCAGTAACCATGTACTTTATCGCAAGGCTAGATTTGATACCTAGACTTTTGTCACACACACAGTCAGTAAAACAAATGGACGGCCGTTATACTCGACTCGGCACTTAGATAACCAGCCTAACAACCTTGGAGTACCGGTATGATGCGTGTTAAATGAATTAGAAGTTACGTCACAACTGCTACATGTATATTTTATTTTAAATCTATTTCCAAGATGTGTTACGTTTTTAACTACTTTACCGTCTGACTAATATATTAGTGGTGTACCTAAGGTATGGCAGATATGGCACCTACCCAGGACGCCACTTGAAGGGAGACGCCCCTGAGCAGTTTATATTAACTCTTTACCCAACGTAATGGCCAAAACCGGCCAGCGCTATTCTAAAAAAGCCAATTAATTTTCATTATATTTTAATTTTTTGTCTCAAAAACATAGGTTATGACCTCTATTTGGAACGAGCTCGTCGAGATCGTTCCAATGAGGGGTCATAACTTATATTTTTGAGACAAAAAATGAAATAAATTAGTTATTCGCGAACTTTGTTTGCAAGTGTCGTCTGTTTTTCGTGTTAGGTAAAGGGTTAAAGTCAGACAAGCCATCCTTGACTAGTGAAAAAAGAATTTTCTTCAGATGTATGATCACTATCTGTCTTTGATTACCATGGGTGAGAAGCACTAGGGTGATCGGATTGTTAAACCACTTATATATATAGACAATAAACATATAGTGTGTTTTTATATCTGTGTTATACAACGAGTTGAAATATGGTTTATTTTTTCGAGGCTTCGCCGAGAAAAAATAAACCATATTTCAACGAGTTGTATAACACAGATATAAAAACACACTATATGTTTATTGTTTTTATCTGATAACAAACAGACACCCGTCTCGTGCGTCTACCCGACTTATATATGCTTCCCACGGGTCTCCAAAGAAAACCAGTCTACGAGACAAAAGAAATAGGACAAGACGCATAGAGTTGTGTCCCTTACATTACAAAATCGATGACGGCGATTGTAAAGTGCGATTGCACTTCTTGCATCATGTAACTGCGCTGGAACAAAATAAATTTCAACTATTTTATTAACAGTAACAAAACGGTATTTCAGTAGAGTTATTCTTTTTTTGACATAATTCCAGTTTTCTTCCGTGTTTTATGCTGTAGTCCCAATATAACAAATAATTTTGCGTTTGTTTACAATTTTTACGAAGTGTTTTTTTTCAGGTAGAGCAGACGAACTTTTAATTAGCGCAGTTCCGCGAGTACTTTTGATCGAGGCCGTGACTATAAATAGTTCGCAGTCGCCGCATACTAATTACTATTAACATTCAAGTAATTTCTACAATGTTTTGAAGCAAAATTTTAGGTTGCCTTTATTGAAGCAAAATAAATAAAAAATGACACCATCAGAGGATTTTGACAAAGTGCAATAAGCGTACAATTAAAACCTGCCCTGTGATATAACGATGTTTCATGAATGAATGAAGGAAAATGGAATTGAAAGAGGTCAGAGGTCGTTCGCATAAATTATAATTATATACAACACCCGTTGTATATACTTCAAGTATATACAACGGTTGTTATACTCTATGGTTATCAGATAAAAATTATTAGGTAATATACTGTGCTGGGAGCAATATGACCACATACCTCGTACCACCAATGTCCAGCCTCAGTGCCAGTAACGCCATTCCCCTGCTCAAACTAGGGACGTTGTGTTGCTTTTCCACCTTCTCACTATGCCAGCCATGCGTTTTACGTCTCAACGGAATTTCGGCCTATATAAATATCAACAACTAACGCGCGATCTCGCCGAAGCGAGATCGCATGTTAGTTGTAGCTATTTAATTTGATGGAAATTCTTTTTTAAGATAGAAACAGCATGCCGTTCAATTTACATGTGTATGCTTTTGGCGCTATTTTCTGTAGATACGCCGCTGCTAAAATTCCAACTGCACCATAAAGACAAGCCTTTAACGAAGGCAAGTCCTGATGATGTAGTTGGAATATTGGAACATGACCACATACCTCGTAACACCACCGTTCAGCCTCAGTGTCAGCTGGTAGTAACGCCATTTCCTTGCTCAAACTAAGGAAGTTGTGTTGCTTTTCCCCCTTCTCTGTTTTAACTCTGCTAAAATTCCAACTGTACCATAAAGACATGCCTTCAACGAAGGCATGCCTTTATGATGTAGTTGGAATATTTTGCCAGTCAGGATTCCAGCCATCACAGTCGGGAGAATCGGACTTACACACCCAATCGGCCATCTTCGTGACTACCCAGCTTGTGCGTTCGGGCTAAGAGAAGGCCCCAGAGTCCAGATTTATTTCTACTGTAAAATAATCGAAACATGCCACAGAACAACATATTGACAGTGCAAAAACATATATTTTCGGAAATGCTTCCCATAGCTATTATAATGCGAGTCGTATATCAGTTGTGATTCCTGCTACTTTTAAAAAAGTTTTTGTGGGATATGTTGTTGGAAGTCCTCATGACGCTGTGTATGATGGACGTAATATGGGTTATCATGTTACCACCCATGAGCGGCCATGTTTAGACATCAATGAAGATATGTGATGTTAGATGGACGAAGAATGTAATTGTATCCCTATCAGGGGCTAGAATGACTCCAATTGAACTGTAATGCTTTCTTGGCCGTTCCAAAATCACTGTGATCATTCAATACCCAATACAAAATAAGGAACTTGAACTTTGACCTCAGTGAGGATTTCCATATGGATATCATATACTAATACGATGAAAATGGGTGCTAAAGGCCGGTCGATCCTAAGATATCGGTGCCGAGTTAGGCGATCATTGAAACGTAGACTCTAAATACCCATAGAGGGAAAATGGCAACTTGTGTTTAGACCTCAGAATGGTTGCCTCAAAGGCCCCATGTGCTCATACGACAAAACCGAAAAACCATTTGATGCAAGTGAACGACACTAAATCTCAAGAGTTCTCAAAATAACCACCCGTCTAAGGATGGATGAAGGGAGAAATCGCATAAGGTACTTCATTATAGAATTCATAGCCTCATTCTGTGAAAGACGAACCGACTCGTATCAGGACTGTTCAAGAGAGATAAATATGCATGGACTAAAAGGGAGCGGGTGCCAACATGAAAGATCCATTTTTGGCTATTTAATCCCTAGTGAGTGATTTGATTTGTTGATTCAGTAAGAGGGCGGAGTAGAGAGTTTATGTCAGGTCTGGAACAGCCGAAAGACATAAGGAAAGAAGAAGACAGATTGATAGAGCATGTTTATCCACAACTGGGCCTGGAATAGGAAGAATGCTGTTGGAAGTAGGCATGATTGTGTCTCGAAGAGACGGAAAGGGGTCTGTGTAAAGAGTATAAATGATTTGGACAATATTCTGGAGATATACAAAGGAAGACGTAGTGCGGGTGGGTGGATGGGTGGGTGGGTTAGTGAAACCGTAACACTTCATAGTAAACTCATGGGCTCTAAAGTGATCTCGTTGAGTCAAACACATCCTAGACACGTGACACTTCCTCAGACTCCACAATAGCTAAATTCCCCCCTCCCCCCCCAAAAAAAATGCAAGATGATGGCCTAAAATATTAGAAACCTAGATATAGACAGAAAAATAGGGATTCCACAAGGATAGGGACCCGTAAAATACTCCATTACAATCACACACACTCACCCACCCACCCACCATAGCACCTCACTCCTTGCTATCTGTTCATCACCATAACAAACACAGGTCACCATGTAAATTGAAGAGTGTGGCCTCAACCAACAAACGGACGAGGGAAACACGTGTCACCCTGACAACACCTGCTGTGCATGCGCGTTACCATCACGTATCATCATGATAGTGACGTCGCAATGTACATGTAAGCATCACATCTACGAGGCATCCATCATGCATTGCTACTATGACGCCATTCCTTGCTCCAACATTTGCTGTGGTAAAACGGTACTTGAGTGAGCACACTATACTACAGTTGTTTAAACCATCTTTGCTGTCAAGATTGTTCTGTTTAAAACATCTGTTTAAAACATCTTTGCTGTCAAGATTGTTTTTGGTATTCTCTATTGTATAATAATTATTTTGGTGCAAGGAAAAAGTCTGTAGCATTCTTTTCAGTTTCAGCAATGTTTTGTCAGACTGACTGGAGCACTGAGTTATGTCCTAGATATTTGGTAAACTGCACAATTTGTCAAATACTCTAGTTGGTGAGCTTGGGTGTAACTTGAAGGAGAATGTTAAATAGAAGTGATTGGGGTAATATGTTTAGTATAAGTATTTACAGAAGCGAGGATTTTTTTTTTTTCTTTTACGGTCGACCTAAAAATACCGCCAATACTAGCGAAGCAAAACATCAATGCACGTGTGTGAACTGGGATGCTCATTTTAGTTGAAAGAATGGTCTCGATCTCACACTAACTCAAAGAGGGGATACCCATGTTATTTCTCCGCTTGATAGTTTATAAGGGCCATCGTGTAAGTCAGTCCAACATAATTCTTACTTTCCGATAAAACTTCATCGAGGGAGCCGTTGCCACACCATCCCTTTCTGTACATGCACGGCTGGGTACATGTATTTGCTGGACTTGAAGAAATAAAAAGCGAGAAGACAGTGAATGTGTGTAAATAACCTGCCAAAGAATACTGCCATTGTTTGAGATCTGCGACAACCTGTGTAATGGCCAAGTAATAATTAGTTAGAATACAAATCGTTGATCCTCCGTTTGTCGCCAGTGTTTACTTCGAATCGGCGATAACTGGTAATGAGCTGACAATCACAAATGTGATAACTTGCTTAGCAGTCATCAACTTCAAAGAACAAATCAGAACAAACATTACAAAGATCTGTTTATGTGAGGGCTAGAATATAAATTGCAGCAGTGCAAAATGGGTAATAATCCCCCAAAATAACCAATTAAATCTCTTGCTCCATCAGTGAAAATGGAATGCATTGGTTAAATTCACAATTGCATTGTGGAAAAAAGTTGATTTTTCAATTCCACAATATAAAGTTCCTTAAGTACAACAATGCGTTAGCATTGCAGAGGGCACCTTCTTGCAGTGAAAAGACGACATTTATAAATTAATACATGTATATATATATTAATTGGGATTTCATGTATATAAGTGCAAAAATGTATGTAAAAAATAATGTCCAGTCGAAGACAAATACCCACCGACACAAATACCCCATTTAGTACTTACGTTGTTTCCTTCCATAATATTTTTAGTACATAAAATAACAAAGAGTTCAACTTGTAAGTAAGGGATTCGACAATAAGCTTGGAGCTTTTGTGAGTCGCCTCCCTAGTAAGATAATAGCTAAACACAAGTTAATCAACTGGAGGCTTGGGTCACTATAATATATTATAGAAAATTGTTTAAACTAATAAAAAGTAAATAAAAAGTAAAAGAGAAACCTAGACGGCGTTGGACGTAAGATGCAATCCACGCTTAGTATGGATACATGTAGATAGATACGCGATGTTGGGTTGCTTATCCCCAGGATGGTAGGGAAGTCATGAAGTGAGGCGAGGCAGGGGTGGTCGTCTCTTTCTTGTATAGTTTCCTTATCCCATAACCGAGATTCTAAAGCAAGCCCTGAATGAAAAAGCAGTGGAGGAAGAAAAGCCCGAAATGAATTTCTTGTAGGATTACAATGCTACTCTATGCGTGTTTGTGTGAAATCTTTGTATGCCACGGTAGACAAATATTGGGGCTGTCCTACGTCTCGAGAGAGAATAGATGAAGGAGTAAAAGTGAAACAGTAAGAGGAAAGGAAACGAAGAAGGGGGGGGAGGGTAATAATGGCCAACTCAAAGACAGAATGTAAATTCATCATGACGTTGAACTGGACAGTAACTAGTGTGTGCACGGGAAAAGAACATGACCAGCTTGCTAAGGTTGAAGAATATGTCTAAGTGTGTGGCGTGTATTGGTCCTAGTGAACTGAATCAGAGTAGGTTCCAAGAGCGTTTCATCAGCCGGAGCGTTTACACAACATAATGAAAGTTTGTACAACGTCAACAATAAGACGATTCTCGACATTGTCCAACAATTCTGAACTAAACAGTAACGTTGAGAGATCAAGGGTGAAAAGCAGAGCATTGCGAAAATTTGCATAGACTGGGCAGAGTAAAAGAAAATGTTCAGGTGTTTCGACCAATCCACACTGGCACAAGGGAGAAAGTGATAAATGGTTATCATATAGGTGTGCATTTAGGTTACTGCAACGCATTCGCAACCTACAACGGTGTATCTGGGCAACACGAGACTTGTTGCTGCTATAAAATGGCGGTGGGCCAAGGTTGCCATTGTTGGGAAACTTTTTGAAATTATTTGGAGAAGAATTCACTCGGATAGACAAGGGTTGGCTATCCCATTGGTTGATGACGTTGGGAATGAATGAACAGTGGTACAAGTTGGTGCGACAGAACGGAACTCGATGGTTGTGACAAGATCGGAAGTTGTGACGTTGGTTAGTCAAGGAGATAAGCTGCGGTACTTTGTTAGCAATATATGGGGGAGTAACGTGGTGGTACATTTTAACAAATTGTACTAGTTTGTGTTTGCGGCGTCTTTCTAGAAGAGGGTCCCAGCGGGTCTCGGAATAGAGCAAAGACGTACTCGCACTAATGGTCGCACCGGTTATTATCCTTGCTGCAGCTATCTGTATTCTCTCCCGATCTGCAGCCGTAGGTTCCGAGCAGTTGTCCCGTATGGTATCTGCATACTCTAGGAGGTGCCTAATAAAAGTACAATAGATTTTTTCAAAAACTTTACGGTCGAGAGTAAATTTATGTTTCCTTAACAAATCGACGCGCGACCAGGCTTTAGAACGAATGTGATCAATATGATCATTCCATGTGAAGAAACTGTTTAGTATTATGCCTAAATGTTTATGATTGGTGACCTCTGAAATCAGAGTACCACCGAAATGTAATGGTGGATGCCCTATCGGATTACATTTATGTGAGATCAGCATATTCTCCGTTTTATGAGGACTGAACTCAACTAACCATGTTTTAGATAGTTTTCAATTTCATTTTCAATTGTTGATAAATCATGGTTCATCAAGATCGAAGCTAAAGGCGAATAGAACTAAGTAAGTTTTCGGTTATGTCGTTGATATATAAGCAAATAGAACCTTGGGGAACACTCGAATTGATAGATTTCCGGGAAGATGCTTCGGAAGCTATGACAACTCGTTGATATCTGTCCGTGAGATAAGATCTTAAAAAAGGGAGAAGGTCATCAGAGACTCTTATTCGCTTGTGAATAAGACCAGCATGCCACAGCTTATCAAATGCTTTACTTACGTCGCAGAAAACCACCCTAACTTCTTTACCTTCATCCAGAGCGTGACAGAATTCATCGTATAGATCGATCAGCTGCAAAACAGTTGAGTCTCCAGGAGTGAAGTCTGCCTGGAATTCACTTAGAACATTATTGTCTTTCAGGAATTGCCATAAGCGCCTAAATACCCATTTCTCGAGTATCTTTCCAACGCAGCTTATCAGAGAGATTGGATAATTTGTAACCAAGTCTGAGGGTTTCTTTTTCAGAACAGGGGAAACATGAGCTTTTTTTCAATCGGACGAAAAGTAGGAGTTGTTCAGTAAAATGTTGAATAAGTTCAGGAGTGGCTCACACATAGAGGAAGTACATTCTTTAAGGAAGCGAGGGCTTACGAGGTCCGGACCACATGCTTTTGAGGCCTTGGTAGATTTCAGTGCTCGTAGACTTCACTATAATGAAGGGTAATAATGTCAATGGTTTGTGGGGCGGTCGAAACGTGGCCTGGGATGGAGGCATTCGAATCGTCAACTGTGGACATGGAGCAGAAGTATTCGTTGAACACTTCTGCTTTTTCTGCGTTGGTAAATTACTCATTGTTTAAGTGGTTTATAGGGGGAATTCCTTTTGCCTCATTGCCTCTAAGTAGTATAGCATGTACCCGAACGTCCCCTATTGGGGGGATCTCATGGGGGGGATCTCATATGTGACGTCACGTGACCCAGTGGCGCACTGTTGTATTGTCATGGTAACCCGCGTGAACGGCCATCTTGTGACGTCATCCCCATAGTGATATGTGGTGTTATTGCGCATGCGCAGCGCGTGTTGTTAGGGTGATACGTGTTTCCGTCGTCCATTTTGTATACTGGAGGCAGCCATCTTGGTTTCTATGGAAGCACGTGGTTGCTATGTCACCCAACAAGACAGGGGTATATTCGGAGGGTATGTTCGATTGAATCGGAGTATCACGAATTACCCAAATAAACCTGACAATCCCTCCAAATCACCAAAAACAACTTTATTCACTACGGATTCCCCATTTTATCGGCTTAGCACGTAGTCTATAGTACCGAGGGGCACAGAGGGTGAGTTCGATTGAATGGGAGTATTTTTCTGGCTTGGGTTTCCCCCCAGAATCCTCGTTTAATTCGTAGAATTACCACAAACAACCCGACAAGTTGTACTATTTCGAATTCTTTCAGAATTTTCTGCTTCTTTCTATCTATGCAATAGTTTTCGTCTACCTGACCATGTTCCTTTGACCTGGAGTATACTCCAGTAGAGTAGAGTGGGACAGCTTTGCTTATTATTACTATATTTAGCTGTTCTGGTCTGTTCTTGTTAGTTCTGACCCTATTCCGAATACTCTTGTTTTTTCATTTATCTAGGTCACCCAATCACTTCACTTTCCTGACGCTAACTAACCAATCAGATTGCTTCGTCCCCCGTAATCTCTATGCAGAGTTATCTCCCCTTATTACAACAAAGTCCTATCCGATTCTCATCACATCTATATCCAATGGCCATGTCCCATGGAATCCTTTTTTTGTGAAACGTCTCTGGTTATGGAATCCCTTTTTAGTCGTATGAGGTCTATGAGAAAAGTCCTCAATGAGGCCTAATTTACTATCCCTCTTAACCTCATTTCGATTGAGGCCATGAGGGCCATGAAAAGATCCCTCAATGAGGCCTCATTTACTATCCCGCTTAGCCTCACTTCAGTATTTGAGGATACCTTTGGCCTGGTTTTTGTATTATTTGAGGATACCTATCGAGGATACTTTCTGGAGAATTCCTTTCTTGTCGTATGAGGCCACGAGGGCCATGAGAAATCCCTCATTTACTATTCCTCTTAACCTCATTTCGATTGAGGCCAGGGGGCGCTTAAGAAGAGGGGGCCAAACTGGCCATGTTGTCTCCAACGATGTACCACATGTTAAAATTGTTGTTTGTCTACAGGCTTGTTTAAACCCGAGTGCATTGTCGAATAAAGATTGATTGAATGATTTTGCCATAAGCAAACATATTAATGTCTAAAATGTATATAACTGTGTTCTAAATTTTCACGGACAATAATAATCAATTAAGCATATTTTCAAAGGTTTGTTAGTTAATATGTTTTTAATGAATCAACCTAAGTACCCACAAATATAGACAGACTATACTTCAAATCTCTATTGTCGAAGTTATAAACACCTTTTTATGAGAACAATACCTGCTGGCAAAATTTACACCCGTGGTAACGGTCTTATTCCACCGGCGCTATTAATAACAAAATCGCCACTCAAATTTCAATATTTTTTTCAATTTTTGCCTCAAAAACATTTTTTATAGTACGCAATAGCATGAGCTCGTTCCAATGAGTGGTAGGAAGGAATATTATTTTAGGCAAACCTAAAGATTTTTAGTTAACCAAGAAATTCTTTGAGCGAGTGTTCAAGTTCTCAGGTCACAAATTTAATTTTGAAAGGAATCCGATACTGTTATGGAATGTTTGATTACCGACTTTTCGGGTAGTTTGCGCGCAGACTACAGTTGATGTAATGTGATCTCCCTTCACTTAAAGAGAAATACAGACATTTAAGAAATAACTGTTGTTTTCCTTCGGTTTATGCGATATAAACCGAATATTTTCAGCACAAGCTTCATAACTCGCGTAGCGAGTTATGATTAAGCTTGTGCTGAAAATTTTCGGTTTATATCGCATAAACCGACGGAAAACAACAGTTATTTCTTATAATTTAATCTGGCTGTAATATTAAAATATAAAAACTATGTGTACGTAAACGAAAAACTTTTAATTTTCGCAAAAGACAACAGTCAAACTCAGGAAAGTGTGCCACAAACAGGTCACGTCAATCATTGTCAAATAGTTTGTTGTTTTGATTTTCGATCGCAGACGACAGATATTTAGCAAGTCACGTAACAATATCATTAAAAACATTTTTTAAGTTCCCCCAAAATCATGTTTGAATGTATGATCTTTTATTCGTCTCCCACTTCGGTATATTTTATTACATTCAATTGTTCCCGAGAAATTATCATTATATTCTCGCTGACTGGAGGCGATGAAAAATCGATCATGGATCTTTGTTTACAGGCTTGTTATCCATCTATCAGTCTGCCGTCACGCCCTCACGGTGACAATTGGATTGAGTGGGCGGGGCTTCCAGAATCTTGCGAACGTGTTGACATTCCAAATCATTACGTGATTTGGTTTATACAATTTTGATGACTTTCACGCTGTATGCTTTCAACCAATCAAACGCAGAGGCGGGGCAAATGATTAAATTATTCTTTTGTGCCCTGGTAATCATAAACCTACGGCTGTGGTCAGTCTTCATTCCAAATGATAATGTCAGCAACATTTTGATCAAATCAAGTCTCGATAAAGCAACATTTTAAGCGTTCATTCAAATGAATGTTTATGGTATTTTTAGTTCCAATCGTCTGGAATATATCAGTTGGTCAAAAAGCGAACCGGGTTCGCTTTTTTTGACCAACTGAAGTATTACCGACGATTGAATCTACACATAGGCGATGGAATATTTAAGGACGAGACTGATTTCAGTGTCGAATTCCTAACAGAATTAACAGAATTAGATTGATGACCTGGGAGCTTGGCGAGTGTCGTCTTCCAGTCGTGAGGCAAAACGTGAAGATTTTTATCCAAGCAGTTATTTTGTGAGTGAAGTCTCAGGTCGTGGTAGGTAACGAGTTAAAATTGAAACTTTATGGTGAGGAATAGAAGTGGGTAATGATTATTTATTCTTGTAAATGTTTATTTACCAATTACATTCGCCAATGATTTACGTAAGTGGCTTAAAGCTCACCATATAGTATGCCGTACATTAATTATTAATTGCTTTACAGTTTGTGTAGCATCATTCAAATTGTAGTTGTAATGTGTCAGGTCATTATTATTGTGGTTCATCATGTTATGTACAATATTCATTTTAATATTGTCAGGAATTTTGAATCTTGGTCTCGAAGTATTGTTTCCGAACAGCCACGGTGATATTCTGCTTGCAGTCATGCACTATTCAATGGACAATACCAGTGGAGTTGGAAAGAGCTCAATGAATGTGCAGACATTTCTTGGATTGGCCCGGAGGAAGAAAATACCGAAAATAGATCCACAGAAAGGAATTCATTTCCTCAATTTTTAGGCCCCGACGAATAAGAGGGAAAGGATAAAAAGTGTGTATGGTAGTGATAGGGCGATACATATACTACTGCTTCGAAACACCCGACAACGTTATTTCCTGTCACACAACATATTATAATCTTCTATCACAGAATGCACAAATTGGAGATGCCTTCCCCGCTCAATAATTTTCCAGTCGGGACATTGTCGCCAGGAGCGGAGTCTTAGATATTGACTCCCTCTTGCTAGTAATCCTGTATTTGGTTACCAGACTAGTAGAGTGAGTTGTGCGGGTTTTTGGTTTTCCGGTTCTTGCGGCAAACCGTAAAACCGAACGCAAGATCTAGCAAAAACCTGCCGGACGTGTTTACTGTGTTTGTGCATAAACTAATCAAACAACCTCACCGGAGGGAGGGGAACTAGACTAGGGGGGGGGGGGGGGGTTCTCGGAATACCGGCACCTATTGTTTTCTAACCTGGAGTCAGTGGATGTTGAGTGCTAAAACACTCTGGGTGTTAGGAAAGTATAGTTTGTTTCTGATAAATGGGAGAAATGAGAGATAACGGCTTAATTCAAAAGATACATTTATTCAGTCGGTTCTCGCATGGTATTCCAATTTACAATCTGTTGAGGGTGTCAGGGTTCAAATATAGATAACAAAGGAAATTATTTGCCGAAAAAAGATATTTTTGAAAAAAAAGAATTAAAATAACAAAATTCAGTTTTTTAGGTAGAAGTATCATGAATATTATAAATGTAATGGAATATGTAAATGATAGCAAGATAACCGCGCTCACACCTTATACTGACTTCTAAAGTAAAAATTATTCGATATAGTAAAGTAAGAATTTTTACACATATGTTTTGTCCATTTTAATTTGGGTCCTCATTTCATAAATAGATGACGGGTTTTAACAAACATTTTACAAGTGGCGTGGTTAATAAAGGGTGGCCTACCGATTGCTCCTCAATAGAAAAATTGTGGAACTACATATTTTAATGCTGTAAGCCTTTTCCGTAAGAGTAGGAGAATAAAGTAAAATATAAGAGTTAAAAACGCCTCCAACAGTAATAAAAATAACCTTATTGCTGATGACATGGGCATTTTGAAAAAAACGGTTTGTCGATTGAGGGACATTAACTCTTTACCCAAAGCAGACGAAATCAAAATTTATTATATTAATTACTATTTCTTTTAATTTTAAAAAAAAAACATTCAACAAAACCATATCATGTGACCCCTAACTGGGACGAACTCGTTAAGCTCGTTCCAATGAGGGATCACATGGTATGGTTTTGTTCAAATATTTTGAAAAATTTCTTTCTTTCAACTAATGAATTTGCAAATTACGCGGGCGGATGCTGGCGATTCGTTAGGTAAAGGGCAATCACATATCATCTTCCAAAGATTGCCCTGTCTGGAAAAAGGAAAAAAAAATCCAACAAATAAAATGCGAAAAACAAATTAGTTTCCAAGAGGCCAGAGAAATTGTTGCGCCAATGCCTGGCATGAATACATCAGTACCATCATATGCCACAGTAGTTCATAAACAAAAACCAACAAAATCTGCAGAATGCCAGACAGAATTTACATGGCTCAAAGGCACAATGCCATCATTGCGCCGAGCCTTTACAATAGATCACAGTGATCAAGTAGAACCAAAGTCAACTCAGACACCACCAGCCACACGTACAACAATGGAAGGAAATCTAAAGCAAATCAGAAGAATGAACAGGATGAAACTAAAACGGAAGAGAAAAAAGCCAATGAAGCAAAATCGCAACAGAAAAATGACAATAAAACAAAATCAAAACCAGAACCCAAACCTCTTAGTCAGAGTCAGAGACGAAATCAAGCGAAAATCAGAAAGCAACAAGAAAACACAAAACAAGCATCAGAGAGATTGCCTAAAGCTCTTCATGACCCAATCACCCGCAACAGATTTGAGGGTCTTGAAGAAATGGAAGTCGGTGAGTGCATCGACGAAACGTACGGGCACTTTCCTCTCGAACTCTTCTCAAAATAGGTCCCCGCGAAAACCATCACCAAAGAAAAACACGGGGGCAATATCGCCCATACGTCCACCTAACAAATCACCACTCAAACATGGATAACACATCTACACAAAACATTATACAGTGGAATTGTCGAGGTTTTAGAGCGAATTTTAATGAACTTGGTATTTTACGTAAAAATATAAACCTACAGGCTTTTTGCCTGCAGGAAACTCTTCTGAAGAAACCTGTGGCTCACGATCATTCAGCTTTTAAGCATTATACTTCGTATAATACCTGGGCAGATGTTAATGATCTTCATATTCGTGGAACATCTGTTTTAGTTAGGAACGACGTCATTCACAGTTTCGTATCATTACAGACAAATTTAAAAGCTGTGGCGGTACGCCTAACTTTAAACAAAACAGTTACAATTTGTTCGATTTATGTTTCACCAAGTAAAGCCCTACTACTGAATGACCTTGAGCTACTGGTCCAACTGCTCCCAACTCCATATATTTTGTTGGGTGATTTTAATGCGCATAGCCCTCTTTGGGGTAATTCCTGCAGTCAAGAAGATGTAAAAGGTAAAACTGTAGAAGAATTCATTACAAAACATGATTTGGGTTTGTTTAATGATGGTTCAGACACTTATCTGCACCCCGCATCTGGTTCGTATACATCAATTGATCTTTCAATTGCATGCCCTTCTATCTTTCTTGATTTTTCTTGGAAGGTAGAAGATGACTTGTGCGGGAGTGACCACTTTCCAATTGTGTTGGAGAGTATAGTTCCGGCGGATGATGAGAGGGTGTCCCAGTGGAACTTTAAAAAGGCTGATTGGGACACTTTCTCATCGCTTTGTTCTGAATGCCTCACACGGGAGAAATTTCAAGATAATGCTGATCAAATAGAACATTTTACAAACGAGTTGCTTGACATTGCAACTACAGTTATCCCTAGAACCTCGGCAAATCCAAAACGTTTCACCAAACAATGGTTTGATAGTCAGTGTAAACAGGCTATAAAAGATCGGAAAGAGATTGAAAGGGAATTTAACAAGTCACCAACAACATATAATTTGGATAAACTGCGTATTAATCGGGCAAAAACAAGACGACTTATAAAACAAAAAAAAGAAAAATTCTTGGGAAACTTATGTTTCTAAAATTAACCAAAACACACCAATCACAAAAATTTGGAAAATGATTAAAAAGATTAAAGGAAAAGAAACAAAATCAACTGTACAACGCCTGAAGGATAACAACACATTAATCACATCCAAAACAGAAATTTCAAACAAACTCGCTTCCACATTTTCTAAACATTCGTCGTCAGAAAATTGTAATTCAGAATTCATCAAAATTAAAAAACAAAAAGAAAAACAAAAGATTAAATTTACATCCAAGAATTTAGAGGATTACAATGAACCTTTCTCTATGGAAGAGTTACGCAACTCTTTGCATAGAGCAAAGGGTACTGCTACTGGTCCCGATGATATACATTATAAACTTTTAAAACACCTTCCTCAAACTTCACTAGAACTTTTTTTGTCAGTTTTTAATGACAATTGGGTGACTGGCCAGTTTCCACCTTCCTGGCGAAAGGCATCAATTATTCCCATTCCAAAGCCTGATAAGGATCACAGTAATCCAAGTAAGTACAGACCAATTGCACTAACTAGTTGTCTCTGTAAAACCATGGAGAGGATGATCAGTGATCGGCTTGTCTGGTTTCTGGAATCGAACAATCTGCTTGCGGATGTTCAATGTGGTTTCAGAAACCAGAGGAGTACTGTGGATCATGTGGTCAGACTTGAAACGTTTATTAGAAATGCCTTCGCCAGAAAAGAACATGTGGTCGCCATCTTCTTTGATCTGGAGAAGGCATATGATACAACGTGGACGTATGGGATTTTAAAAGATCTTTTTAACATGGGGTTGAGAGGGCGTATGCCTCTTTTTATTGAAAATTTTTTAAAGGACCGCCAATTTCAGGTTCGTGTTGGATCAACGTTATCCGATCCACACGAACAGGAATTGGGGGTTCCGCAGGGTAGTAGTTTGTCCGTTACCCTGTTTTCCATAAAAATTAACAGTATCATCGATGCAATTGAGAATATGGTAGATTCCTCATTGTATGTTGATGATTTTTTAATCTGCTATAGCATCAAAAAAATGAATGCTATAGAGCGCAAACTTCAGCTGTGTTTGAACAGAATCCAGAAATGGGCTACATAAAACGGTTTTAAGTTTTCAAAGACCAAAACTAATTGTGTTCATTTTTGTAAGCTCTGGAAGCATCACCTTGATCCAGAGTTGAAAATGGATGGAAATACCATTAACGTTGTAAAGGAAGTGAAATTCTTAGGTTTGTTGTTTGACAGCAAACTGAATTTCACTTCCCACATAAAACAACTAAAAGTTAAACGTAATAGAGCACTGAACCTTTTGAAGGTCGTTGGTAGCACTGATTGGGGTACTGACCCAAAATCTTTGCTCCATCTGTATAGATCACTTGTTCGATCAAAGTTGGATTACGGTTCTATAGTTTACGGTTCTGCAAGGAAGTCATACCTAAAACCTCTTGATGCTATTCACAATGGTGGTATTAGAATTAGTCTAGGGGCATTTCGAACTTCCCCAATATATTCAATGCTTGTTGAAGCAGAGGAGCCTTCTCTTGAGAAGCACAGAATTAAACTGTCTCTCCAGTATGTATCTAAACTTTTGGCCAATCCTTCAAATCCTGCTTATAATTGTGTTTTAGACCCTCAAAATGTTGATTTCTTTAACCGCCACCAGAAACATATTCCTCCATTGGGAATTAGAATTAAACCCCACATGGAGTCTATCAAAATTGAACCACATACAATAAAAGAAAATCGTAAAACACATATTCCTCCTTGGCATCTTAAAAAACCTACAGTTATTTTGGACCTTGCTTCTACCAAAAATCTGATACCACTTCCTTGCAGTTCAAACAAAAATATGCCGAAATAAAGTCCATGTATAGTACATATACAAGGATCTATACAGATGGATCTAAAGATGGTGACAAAGTATCATCAGCTGCTGTTACTGGTGATCATATCACCTCAGTTAGAATACCGAATCAGAGTTCTATTTCCACAGCTGAAGTTAAGGCTATTCAACTCGCGCTTGAACACATCGAGAATGTGCAGGAAACGAAGTCGATTATTTTTTCCGACTCTCTTTCCTCTTTACTTGCTTTACTCGACCCCAGCTTGAAGAACCCTCTCATTTTGGAACTTCGTGAGAAGTTAACAACTCTCATGTCTGACCAATATGATATCGTGTTTTGCTGGTTACCCGGACATGTAGGTATCGCTGGTAACACCAAAGCAGACAGTGCAGCAAAACGGGCTTTAACCAAGCCTCTCACTGATTTTAACATCCCTTTCAGTGATTTTAAACCACATATTAGTAACTACATCAAATCTCTGTGGCAGGCGGATTGGGATGGGGCAACAAATAACAAGCTCCATCGCTTCCGACCAAACATATTTGATCACTACCCATCCAGTAACCTTTGTAGAAAAGATCATGTTATTCTGACACGATGTCATGTTGGTCACACATGACTTACACATTCCTTTTTGTTAGAGGGTAATATGCGACCAGAGTGTGTTCCTTGTCAGCAAGTGTTTTCAGTGGAACACATTCTTTTACATTGCACAGATTTTAATCATGTTAGAGGGCAATATTTCACAGTCGGATCTCTGAGAGATTTATTTTATTAGACAAGTCCACGTAAAATTCTCTCATCTCTGAAAGTAATCAACCTTTTTAATAAATTTTAAAATTGTTTTTATTCTTCTAAAATTCAAGTCTATCCATATCTATATCACAGGTTGATTTACACAGCATTGTTTGTACAACACTGACATTGCGTTTCACACTCCTTTGTTTTACCTCACATTTCATATTTCATTGAATCTGTTTTTAATTATTTCATGGTGGATAATGGTCTTTTTTATAATTACATACTTTTATCGCCACGATATAGCCTTGGCTGCTGATGCGGCGATAAGCACCAATAAATAAATAAATAAATAAATAAATAAATAAATAAATAAATAAATAAATAAATGTATGAAGCTTTGGAGTTTCTTATAGCTGTTACAACTTCGTTACGTTTGAGTTTGTATTTTACTCAAGAGAGCGGATTGTTTTTGCGTTTGGCTATTCGATACAGGCGTTTTCTTTGTCTTATCAGAAGTCTTATTTCGTTGTACATCCATTTCGGTTGGTGGGGCCTGGAAGTAACAAACTTGTTCGGTATATGATTGGATGCTATGTCGAGAAGTTTATTTGTGAAGTTAAACACTATGGTATCAAGGCAAGGGTTGCCAAAAAAGGGGTCCCAGTCTTCACTGGCGCAGGCATCATTCAATGCCCTAAAGCTGTCCTGTGCATACACCCATATGCGCCATTTAAAGCTAAGAGGTGGCGGTTTCGTAAATTCGTCTTCAATGGAAACTGGACAATGGTAGCGGATCATATCTGGAAAAAATGGTCCTAGGACCTCGCACTCCTGAACGTTCACCGTGTTACTGACCGCAAAAAGATCTATTAACGAGGAAGGTGTCTCGGTAAAGCAAGTTGGATCATGTACAAGCTGTCTTAGGTTAAAACAATTGATGATCTCAGAAAAGACACTTCTTGAGGAGGCCATTAGGTTGTCATTGAAGTCACCTGTAACAACAATGTTTGAAATTAATGTATCTCGGGCTTTTTCAATTGAGGCTGATATGGCATCCCAAGTATCCGGAGGACTGTTGGGTGGGCGGTAGAACACTCATAATAAAAGGGGCTTTCTCTCTTTCGCAAATACATCTGCCCATACGCACTCGGTGTTCAACGTGTCGAGATCGGGTATATGTCGGAATGGGATCCCGTTTTTTATATAGATGGCAACTCCACCACCCTTGGTTAACGGTCATATCTCGATGGTTCCTGGAAACCATGGAGCAAGATATCTGGTGTGGCTTCTGTGTTGTTATACCAGGTTTCTGTGAATGCCATAATCACATGGCTGAAGATTCACACTGAACAATATCTAATTTAGGTTTTAAGCTCTGGATGTTAAGGTACGGAATTTTCAAAGTATTGTTTTTGTAGTTTCTCATTGGTACGACAAATCAGGTATAATAAAAAAAAAATTATTGTACAAAAGTAAACAATATGAGAGTATCGTACTTCCTAATATTGGGTGTTTCTACAAAGCAATGGTAAGCAACAATATAACAGATAAAGAAAATCCCTAACCAGAAGGTACAGTACTGCTGCCATGGATTGGTCACTTTCCTTGGTTGCGCAATATTTCCACGAACGCAATAATATTAGATTCTAAACACTAATTATAGGAATAATCATCAAAAATGTAACTAATGGAGCACCGTGTACAACCCGGTGCTTCATTAATTAAAACATTTCTGATGATGATTTTTATTACCTGGTAAACACATGCGTAGACATCACTGACCACGTGTAGATTACGATTACGATCAATCCACGACGACTGTACTGTACATAATTCACGTGAAACGATGGCCAAAATTAATAACTTACAATAGAGAAGACACCTAATGTTTTTGAGTATGTGCCAGAATTATCTCACGATTGAATGCAAGGAAGTATAGGTTTCCTCTAGCGACTGAAAGACGCTCGTTAAAACATATATTTCCTTGTAGTCACGAATAAAAAAAACAGCACGTATTTTTTAATTATATGCGTTGCGACGTTTTAATGTCATATAGAACGTGCAGTGATCTGATTCTGAACTTTCTGCGTAATGAACGTCACTATTGGGTACATATTCTCTTTTATTATATGATCTGAGCCTTCTTCCGGTTATTAACTCAATCATTAACCATTTACCCAACGTAACGACCAAAACCGGCCGCTCTGTTCTCAAAAATCCCGAATTAATTTTCATTATTGTTTTTCATTTTTTGTCTCAAAAACATAGGTTATGACCCCTCATTGGAACGAGCTAGTCGAGCTCGTTCCAATATGGGGTCATAACCTATGTTTTTGAGACAAAAACTGAAAAAAATTAGTTATTCAAGAATTTTCAAGAAGTGTCGTCTGCTTTTCATGTTAGGTAAAGGGTTTAAAAAGGTAATGCACGGCCATGCATTGACAGAAAATGCATCGAGAGTACTTTAATGTATTCTTGCACAAGGCAACCTTCGACCGTTGACTTCTTGTCGTCTGTTTACATTCCGTACGATTCGTAGCGAAAAAATATGGCATCCAGTATTTTTAAAGTCGCGTGCATAACAACGCCGGTAACCAGTCAACAACACCCACCAAGCGCGGGTGAATAATCGTAGATTCAGACTCGGTGGACGAGGAATGATAAACATTTGATGTCTGTTGAAAATTATTTTATTAGATTTGTGTCATTAAATACTTCGATATCGAGGACTATTTCTTGACGTGGACACTGTGGACACTGCGGACAAACAACGCATCTTGAGTTGTAGAGCAATCGCAGGCCTCATAGAAACCGTTGCTTGTTTCTCGTTCCATTTTAGTGTCTTGCTGGGGGTTTTAGATCATATAATAAATACAGTCTTTAACTCGTCCCCAGTTTATACCGAAATTTATAAAAGCTCGCCCAGTAAATTAGGTCTGGACCTCGCGAAAGTTCGGTCCAGAATAGGGTCCTGCGAATCGGAATTTTTTTATCTCGAATCGAATCTCAAGCCGAATCACCTTCGTGGTATCGAATCGAGCCGAATCTCGAACCTTCATAGAGTTGAAACAAGCACGTTCTGAACTGTTAGTCAGCTTCGTCCATAAAGAAACACTTGTTGTGAGTAATGTATTATACAAATCGCGCAGTTTTATGTTGATAATCCCGCTTATCAACGCAGCATACAACTTACAGCATTCAAATCTGGTAACCAGATTAACAACTGTAATAGACCGTTTTGTTCTTTCTGCTTGAGAAATTCATCAACGAGTCACTCAGGGTCAGGAAAGGAGTCACCGGTAGCTTTTCGCGAGCAGATAAGATTGATGAGTCGCGATACTTGGCAAGAGAAATGTAATAGGGTGAATGACCTGTGAACACAGTGTTGAGTGAAAAGACTGTAGCCTGAATTAATGGAATGAAGGGTGTTACCGACAGGTAAACAAGTTGCCACTAAGCCATTCTGCTATTGCAGCCAATTTGTTACGTTATTCAAATTGAATTTAGTTTATTCCGATTTCGGATATGAGAGTACAACCTTATGCTACTCCGCGTTTGCATTTTGTTGTGTGGAAATAACTTATTGATTTTCCGTCAAGGACAACCACCCCCCCCCCCCCCCTCCCTCCGGCGGGTTCGAAAATCTCGAATCCACGTCAAAGGTTTCGAGCTGAGTGGAACCTTGGCGGTGGTTTCGAATCCAGTCGAATTTTGAACGATTCGCAAGGCTCTAGCCCAGACCGAATTTACTGAACTCCTCTTGTAAATTTCGATATAAACTGGGGAGTCCTTGATTTCCCTTTATATATCTGAAGTGACGATATATATGAACAACTATTTGTTAGACATTTCCCTCCATCTTATAAGATGGCTTATAATAAATCTGACTGCGTTGTGTCCTTGCAAAAGGCACTTAATCCCGATTGCTCAAGTGGGTGGCACAGTGGCGCTGTGTAATAAGGCCAACTGCAAGTCGGCTGTGCACTTATCTTCAACTAATGATAATCCTGCATGTGCAGAGTTAGTACTTTGGGTAGTCTGACAGTTGCTTGCCGCTGCTCGGTGGATCTCTCCGAGTACTCCGGCTTCCCTCTCCCGTAAAACTGACAAAAGTGTCGTTAACCCTAATACAAAAATTATAATAAACCTTTCACACCAACATATATGCAGGAACGTACCCTGAGAGGTGCATTAGGAGCACGCCTGTACTCCGTCCAAAAGTAACCCAATATCAAATAATAACCCTTTGTGGAACAATCTGGATAAACAATGTTCCCAAACTTTGTAGAGCTATTTTTAATTGATCGAATGCGTTTTGAGTTTTCAAGTAGCTTAACTACCGTGTATTGAACCCCGTGGGCTCCAGGTCTAATGGGATCAAATCACATTTGCGTCAGTATAAAAACAATGGCTACCAAATAAATGGTGTGTGCTTGTGTATCGATACCGCTAATCTCAATACAACTGGATTGCTGGAACGTCAGCGGAAACCGTCGCAACTCAGCACCCCCCCCCCCCCCCCCAAGATGGCGTTAAGTCAATCAACGAAGTAACTCCTCCCATCGCTCCCATCGATGGCGTTTGATTACGTGGAAGCTGTACGTGGTGTTTCCCTTGCACTAGAACAAGTCACAGGACATCAACTTTCCAATCTCGGCACTTGCTTTTTGTCAATAATAATTAAAATATGTTGTAAATTTTCAATTTGTATTGCCACGAAAAATGTTTACATCAATAACATCGTCATTTTTCATCAACATAAAAGTACATAGAAAGTAATCGCTTGACTGGACTGGTTACGTGAAATAATTCATGAGAGGTGAGGAACGTTGTACAAACACGAATGCGCGCGAGTGTTTTACAATATAGTCCCTCGTCTCGAATGAATTATTTCACGTAACCAGTCCAGTCAAGCGATTACTCTGTTTATTACGTTTCATTATTAATGATAATTATATTACTTAACCCTTTACCCAACGTAACGGCCAAAAACGGCCAGCGCTATTCTCAAAACTCGCCAATTAATTTTCATTATTTTTTCATTTTTGGCTCTAAAACATAGGTTATGACCCCTCATTGGAACGAGCTCGTCTAGCTCGTTCCAATGAGGTGTCATAACCTATGTTTTTGAGACAAAAAATGAAAATAATAGTTATTCAAGATTTTTTTTTTTGCAAGTGTCGTCTGCTTTTCATGTTAGGAAAAGGGTTAAAAAAACAAAAAAACAACGAAGTCACCATTACATCCACAGCAAAGCGTCTTCGTTTGCGCGTATGGATACATGACACAATTTTTTATTGCATAATTCACTTGTGAAGTTATCGTTTATAATCAAACCCGGAAATCCCAGTAAATCACACTTTGGAAAGGAATAAATATATTCGTTACAAAGCAATTGCGAGGCTTCGGAAAGCAGAAAACCTTCGAGAAGTTTGTTGTGGTCGATACAAATTCCCTAGCAGTCACGCGTTGACTGAAGTTTGGTCCCTCCCGCGTTTTACATAAGCCTAATTAGTGCCCCACCTTTTCGTGGGTACGTTCCTGATAATATGCCGTAACGTGAGATAATATATCAACCCTTTCACCTTACATAACAAACGTTTTTGGCAGATACTTCTCAGCTGCATTCCACGTGACTTTTACAGAAACGATATTCAAAACGCAAATGCCAGAAAACAGTCCGACCTGGTTCAACACCACTTTGAAAATAAATTTAAAAAAATGTGTTCGGGGGAATCACATAAACATTGAATACATAACCTCTGTAATCTTCTGAATATCCATGCTTCGGGTCTTCGGCGTCCGTAGTTACTGACTTTGAAATTCAACAAAATTTTATTAATAACCTGTCGATCAAAAAGGCAACAAAAGAAAACAAGAAGTTGTTTTACAATCCTAAAGAATATGAAATACTAAACATGACATCAACTTTGAATAAACATTAAATACAAAAAGTTAATCAACAACAGGGTTTTTTTTTTGGGGGGGGGGGTTATTAGGGTTTAACGACACATTAACAGCCAGGGTCATATCATGTCGGTGACAGTTTTACGGATGGAGGAAGCCGGAGTACCCGGAGAGAACCACAACGATGAGCAGCTGTCAGCTCTCCAACATCGTAACTCTGAACTCAGAACCGCGGCACAGGCAGGGTTAGATTGGTTGAAGACATGCGCACCTTCGACGTGCAGTACACCTTAGTACACAGCGTCATCGTGTGTCCCCATGCAGGCAATCGGGATAAGTGCCTTGCCGAAGGACACAACGCGGGAGTGCGAATCAGTCGCTGAAATGGTCACCCATCCAACTACTAACCGCGCTCGACGTTGCTTAACTTCGGTGATCTGACGAGAACCGGTTACCGTGACGCCACCGCGCCCCCAATCAACAAGAGGTATAAAGAATATGTCCCGAACTCACTTGACAGATGAGAAACGCGTTTTGAAACGGGAAATAAGCCTACTAATGTAAACAGAAAATATAAATTGGGTTAACATTTACATGATAAAAAATCATTTGACACTGGACACTATCTACGAAACCAAGGGTGTAGCCAGGAAGGGTCATGGGGGTCGTAAGAACCCCCCCCCCCCCTCCTGAATCCCAAAGGTCCGCGGCCGATATTCTCCACAGCAATCTAATACATGTTTACATTGAATTTGATTCACTTTCACTCAGCATGAAATCTTTGATCACTGCTAATATCAAATATTGAAGATTTTTTAGCCCAGCCCAGCCCCGCCCCTCCCCTCCACCGCACCACCACTGATGGACAAAGGTCTCAAGTTGGAGGAGATTATGGGAGGGGGAAGACCCCCTCCCATAATCTCCTCCAACTGGACCTTTGGCCAAGGCTTGGCCTCTGGCCAAGATTTCAGTCTTTTTAGTTGCCAGACCTTCTCATCATTGATTTGCACTGTGGGCGACCCCCCCCCCCCCCCCCTAAAACAAATTGCTGGCTACACCCCTGGAAACGTTTACTATAAATTTATTGAAAGTTTAATACTGTACAATTAGAGATCAACTACCAATGCAATTCGGATAAACAAGTTGTTCGACCTTTGAAAAACGGAAAAAAGATTAGAGCGTACATAGACAGTCGAAACCCATAACGTGTTATTTCGTAGACAAATTACTACTACCTCGAGCCATATTCTCAAAAAAACTGTCGGAATGCAAACCCATACTCTGCCACATGAGGGGTTGTGGGACATTCAAAATCGCGGTCCTCGAATGTGAATCATGAAGGATAAATTTTCCAAACAGTCGAAGTGCATGGACGGCGGTTTCAGATGGCGGCAATTATCCGCATGATTAAATGGATTTTATGTGTAGACTATCTCTTCAGCTTTCTAGATTCGCAGTGAAGAAATCAACAGACTTTTATGCATTATTTCCTGTCTATAATAATATAATAGAACTGCGAACTGCGTAGAGTCAATGGAGTAAATATTGAGACATTTCTACAACAAAAAAAGTAACTTGTCCAACTCAAGAAATGACACGGAAATGTAATTTCCTTGATTCTTAGGTACTGCGGAGAGCGACAAAAAGTTTTCAACGATATGTGTGTCAATGGGGGTGGGTGGTTGAGGTCACGGATTAACTGGTTAAGTGCTGGAAGTACATAGCTTGGCTTAATACTGTAGTGCAGAAACCACAACCTTAAGATTTCGTATCAAATTGATGTGCTTAATGTTGGCTTTCAAGTCACTTTATCCACAAAGTCTGTGTCAATTTACCATGTTACAATTATTGGGGAGTGCCTGGCAGAGTCATTTTGTGTCACGCCGCATATTGTAACATTTGTCAGAATATAGTACGACCACCGTGGACTGCTTACTTTCCACGGTGGGGGGAGGGGGTATTTCCTCGGACGCGATAATATTAGATTGCAAACACTAATTACAGGAGTAATTATCAAAAAATTAATTAATGAAACACCGGGTACAACACAGTGCTTCATTAATTAAAATTTTGCTTCTCGTGAATTTTATTGCCTTTATAAACTCATGCGTGGACGTCACCGCCTACATGTGGATAACAACCACCCCACGGCGACTGTACTGTATGTACAAACACCACTAGCCAATGTATTTGCTGTGCATGTTATGGTCTGTTCATAGTTTAATCTATTTCTTCTGTTGTTTGCTTTTAGGTTGGAAATGTTTCAAGTAGATGAAATTGTACGCACCAGTGGAAGGTGGAATTCAAGTGAATACGGACACCTGCCCCTGGGAATTTGCCTCCCTATTAAAATTAATGTAAGGGGACATCTGCCCCCCATGCTGTTTTTTAACCTAGGACACCTGCCCCCTGCTGTTTTTTACCTAGGACACCTGCCCGCATGGTGGGTTCTTTTCACCAAGGACACCTGCCCCCTCCCATTTGTTTGTTTTGTACTTGTAACATCTGCCCCACTAATATTAATAAAAAAATGTTTATTCTTAACTGCGCCCATTGGTCTCTGTGATCCTATCGAAAAGAAAGAAAATGTTTTTAAAGTTTGTTCACTGAACAGTCTGTTATATAAATATAAGCTGCATCAGCATGCTTTTTTTAAATAAACTCAAGCTAAAGCAAGGAATGAGCCCATACTATTATCTTTTTGAAGTTTCTCCCCATATTTGTTTATCAAGTGCAGACTGCCAGTGCGCATACTCAAACTAAATAGTATTGGTTCTCGCTTCCGACTCTTGTGGATTCATAAGCAAATACAGCTATAAAGCAAATAAAGTTATTCGGGTCGCAAGGGATTTCAATCCCACATCGTCCCTGTGGGGCTTCGGCGCGCTGAAACTTTTCTTTCATTCACTCTTCGCCATCACTGAAACTTTTCATTCATCATTCATCAACCACAACACAGGACCCTTGTCACAAATTATGTTTTATAAACAAATTGAAGAAAACATAAAATGCAGTTGGTTCCACAATTTAAGAGATTGTTAGTGTTGAATATATATTTGTTCATAACACTTAATTTAAGACATTTTATTGGAGATTTCTTAAATTTGTTTATAAAATATAATTTGTGACAATTTATAGGGAAATGCCAATGATTGTTAAGTATATATTGTGTCATGATACATTTGTAACTCATAAATCTTTAATGATAATGATAATATGACAAATTAACATTCATTGTTAACAGTGGGGGAGTTCTGTATTCCAGAAGGTAGCAGCATACTTCTTAGTGTAGGAGAGACAGGTGACTTCGAGTAGCTGGGGGTAAACATAAACGTCACAGGAAGAGACATCTACAGAAACCACACGAATAAATTGATTCTGAAGGGGAGGCGAATCCTTAACCAAATGAAACGTACAGGGAGAAACAGTTTCAATAAGGTTTTCGTGGACAAAACCATTTGGAAAATTGTGTGTCTGCCAAGTATAACATATGGTACGGAAGTGGTACTCCTAAACCAAACGGCTGAAACGGCTCGGAAACCCTTCAGAACGACACAGACCGATGGATAACGGGGTCGAGTAATGCCGCAGCTCTAGAAGTAATGGGGGTGGGGGGGGGGGTGATTGGGTTGATGAGGATCAAGGACAGGATAGACTTACTGAAACTCCGTTATCTTAATTATTTGGTAAATCTCCCCGACAGCCGACGGTGTAGAGTAATGTTTCAGAGTATTTCCAACTCAAATACCAAGACAGGGTGGATGGTCCAAGTGAGGGAGTTAATAGATAACTGCTCACTGGAGATCACGGGCCTAGACGTAGGGGCAGTCTAGGGTCAAAAATCGTCAGAGAAAGAGTCATGGAGGATGGTAACCTCAATTGGCGAGAGGGGGTCAAATCAAAGAGATCTTTGGGTGTCCTGCGTGATAAAGAAAATCCTAGTTTTGAAGAGCACCTTGATGGCACCTTTGGGGGTCACTGCTGTTCATGTTGGGGGGGGGGGGCAGTCAAAAGGAGTGTCAGATGTGTAATTTGGGAGTGGTGAGACCATGGAAGACTTTCTACCAGAATGCCTAAAATACCAGTCTAAAAGAACAAGATTCACTGGGAGTGTAATGGGGAAGTGGGATGGGAGAATGAAGAACATGTGGTTAGTGAGTGGCTTAAAGGAGAGAGTTAATATGCTAATCGGAGAGACTGGGAAGAATGGGACAAGGGATGTCATCAAACAGTTCGTCTTCGAGTGTTGGGAGGAGAGAAGAAGAGTGGGAATAGGTAGGCAGTTGGGAGCATGGGGTAACCAAGGTCTTCTCACCCGAGAACCACGACAAATCTGCGGCCGGCCAAAGTGTTATAATTATTATTAATATTGTTCATAAAATGTGACAGATGTCATAGGTAAAAAAAACAAGCAGCAGGGGGGGGGGGGGTGGGGGGGGCAGATGTCCTAGGTGAAAAAAATAACAGGGGACCGGGCAGGAGTCCGGGGTAAACAAACTGCAGGGGGCAGATGTCCCCTTTTGTTAATTTTAATAAGGGGGAGATGTCCGAGAGGGCAGATGTCCCGGATTCTAATTCAAGTGGTAAAATGTAATTAAATTTATTGACACTTGCAAATAATTTACTTGAGTAATGCATGTATATGTGTATGATCACTGTTATGTAAATAGTGTGTCTGTGGAAAACAAAACTGTGTGTGTGTTGGGGTGGGTTGTTGCCCTTTTTTGTTATTCTGATTGAAATTTTTCATTAAAGAAAAATCTTTTTTCGAAGGTGTACATATTTTTATGTTAGAATGCTGTTGAATGCTGTTATCTGGCGGATAGAAACGGTGCTCGAGTTCCCTCCAATCGGGAGTCAACTAACATCATTTCATAATCAAAGGCTAGCCAAGATATGCTTCAGACAAAGTCTGAGTAGATTGCAGCGCTGATACCTGACCACACACACGCTTGTTTATAAATTTGAAAATTCCCTGCTTATCATAATTCAATACTTATGAAATAAAAATCATTGATTTTTAAGGACGCAGCACTGAGCATTTGTCATTCAGTAGCGAATTTCTTCTTATAGACTGTTACACGTGTCTATCAGGTGGATTTCTCTATCGTTAGTGTTTTCAACTGCCTATATTCAAGTTTTCGGACCAGTTTTCTTAATCAAATCAGGTTTTTATTTTTGTCAAGATACGGCTTGACCCTGTCTGTTATCAAGATCGACATGATGGAAATATGGTAAGAGCTCTGATATTATACGATTTGATTTGATTTTTAAGTGTGTTTTAACCCTATGTAGTACAAAGTTAATAATGAATCAAATATGTCAAGGTTCTGTTCCTTGACTTTAACAATCATTCTACAGCTTTCATTGATCGGCTTACGCTTCCGATTTTAACCAGCGAGGTTCTATCCATCCTTTTTGGGACAGACGCCAAGGCCCATTTCATTGAGCAAACTTACACCGCAAAGGACTGAATTGGAATTTCTCAAGAAGGCTGAAGACGAGTCCACTCACCTTTGATGCTGAATGGGTAAGTGTTCTACCACTGATGTTCTTGGTAATAGTGAGCAGAAAAAGCCGCATAGCCTAATCCGTTGTTTTTAGTGAAGTGTCGTCTGCTTAAATATGCAGACGACACTTCACTTGAAACAACTACGACGTCATGATTCTTCATAATTTTAATTTTTGTTCTGTTTATACGATTTGAGTAGTTTACCAAATGAACTCAGTGCCCTATCCTTGGTGCTTTATAGTCAAGAGTCTCTAGATGTACCCTATATGCACACTAGAGTATTTGGTATTTGGGTGGGGTTCTATTATGTATACCCATTAGAAGGATGAATCGGCATTTTGTAGGGTCGGAATTGGAAAAGTATGTCCAAATTCGCATTGGAAATCGGGCCAATATTCGCTCCCCCACCCCCCCCCCCCCCCACCCTGACACCATCCGGATTGACCAATGACCAGGTCATCCGAAGCAAAAGAGGGCAAATGTGATGAGCAAAGCTTACGAGAATGCACATCTTTGGAGTGAAATTGGAAGAGGGCATCACGTCACTAAGAACAGAGGTGTGAAATTGAAAAGAATGTGTCCCGATTGTAGTTGAGAAAATCTTTCTCTTTTTCAACAAGGACACACACACTCTCTCCCCCTCTCTCTCTCCCTGGTAGTGACTTAACTTTCACGCCATTGAGCTACATTGAGGTCAAACTTAGTAACAGTCAGAACTAACCCAGAGCGTATCAAGCTTCTGTTGGCTACGGTACTAGCATCCCATTGTCCACGCAGATAAGGGACATGCCGTTTCACGGCATCGCCAGATAAAGTTTTCACTCAGGCATTGCGTCCATGGCTGAATAGCTTGTGGTTTCGTTAGAGCTAACCCATTAAACAGGGAGTATCAAACGTCGGCTTGCTACGGTACGATCATAACCTCCGATTGGAATAATAACCGGTTAGGCACGACCATCTTTACACTGAGTGGGAACTCGAAACAGCCAGAATTTCAGAGCAGTGCTCACAGGAACTATTCTGAAGTGCGTGTACAAACGATTTTTGTCGAGGTGTACTCGAAAATGTTCGTCAGTATTCGCCTTCACGGAATAGCTTCTGTTGATACCCAGTTATCACTCGCCTCACGTGATGTAAAAGAAAAAAAGGACACCAGAATCACTTAGTTTAAACAATATTTATTCAATAAGAATGCTATATGTTACAGGAATGAACACCAAAAAAGCAACAGTATATATAGTGAACATCAAGAATATAACATACACTAACAAAAGACCATATTGGTATGTAATGGGGGATCTGACAGAAAGCTAGAAGCTTATGTTAGTCATCTCCCGTGGTCATTCATAAATTTGCACAAAAAGGTGGTATAATATAGTAGAAGGACTCATATATCGCCGCCTGGAATCCATGGCCTATGATCGACCACCAACTTGATCACCAGCTATGTGCCAAGCCGGGGCACCGCATCCATGCACACATTGAGGGCTGTCTGGAGGCCCTAAGAATGTAGACCTGGGAAGAAATACCCGAGTGATCATTCACATTTGATTTGACGTAACTGCGAGTGCAATGACAAGACACCCCGGACAGGGACAAAACCGGTGAGAAAGTTGGTGATAATTCTATAAGCACAGGGAGTCAAACTGCCAGGCGGCGATACACGATATTTTCTAAATCTTGCATGCGAATGAAGGAAAAGGCGAAAAGAAAGTACAAAGAAGAGGAGCAATGGAAAACAGGGGATGCCAGATTGAGAGCACAATAAATTGCCTTCACATTCAAGACACTCGTAAGTAAGCAACAGAAGAACCGTTAGTTAGAAGTGAGACGGAAGCAGCCTTGGTGGTGATCCATGCGAAGAAAACGGAAAGGAAAATAGGATTATAGGAATGGAGGTAAATTCGCCGGTGGTCGGACAGAAGGAAACAGTCAACAAAGAAACACTTCTGGGCAGGACAAAAGGAAACAGGACAGAAAGAAACGGACAGAAAGAAACACTTTTTTCAGTATTTCAAACCAATAATTTATTTTCAAAAATTTGAATGCAAATTGTCTGAAAGACTATTTTAATGCAAATTAATGGAAAGAAATTATTTCTGAATGTATAAAAATATACTAATCAAAGTTTTCTAAGCCCAACATATTTGACACATCATTGTGAAATTTGCTTGTGACATATTTGCGATATTTTTGGTGGATGTGATTGAGGAATGTATCGAGATGGTCCTCAGTGTTTACATTAGCTCTGTTGACAGGCTGAATCTTCGCGACAGTCACGGAAAGCATATACCCCTTGATTTCCAAGATGTTTTCGTGTACCGTCTACATCTACATGACATGTGTAGGGTATTCAATCTTCATTTCAACACAAATCTTTGTGATTTAATGATTGAATATGGCGAATGCAAATGTAAGAAGACATTTGTCTGAAGCAAAAATGTGACGGGCTGTTGGTATGGTGGAGCAAGGGGCTACCCATCGTCAGGTTGGTGAAGCCCTTGGTGTGCACCATACGCTGATCACCAGAGCCTGAGCAAGATTTCAGCAGTATGACACACCAGTAAAACGGCATGGTGGTGGCAGAGACAGGGCAACATCTGGAGCTGAAGACCGGTTTTTGATCATTCGGGCCCGTAGGAACCGCTTTGCAACAGCAACCCAGCTTCGCAGTGACCTTCAGAATACATCCGGGGTAAATGTTTCGACGCAGACTATCCGGGCAAGGTTGCACGAAGGTGGTCTCCGATCGAGAAGACCATGTATTCGCATTCCGCTGTCCGAGAACCACCACCAGTCACGATATGAATGGGCCATGGACCATGTTGGATTTACCAGAGAAGATTTGCGACCTGCCCTTTTTACAGATGAGTCAAGGTACTGCCTCGACTACACAGAGAGGCCTTCTAGGGTATGGGAAAGTCCAGGAGAGAGATTCCATGCAGCCGACATTGCTGGACATGACCGCTATGGTGGAGGGTCAATAATGGTCTGGGCGGCATCACCTGTGATGGACGTACAGAGCTCTGTGTCCTTGACCGTGGTACAATGACTTCAAAGCGGTATATTGATGAGATCCTGGATGCCCACGTCAGATTGTATGCAGGTGCAGTGGACGATAATGCCCGTCCTCATGTTGCCTATGCTGTCCGGGAGTACCGACAGGGAGAGGGGGTTGAGCGTATGGACTGGCCAGCGAGATCCCCTGACCTCAATCCAATCGAACATGTCTGGAATCAGTTGCAGCTTGCAATTTCAGCCCGTCCAGTCAAGCCAGGAGCTTGGTGCCATGATGGCCCAACAATGCAACCACATCCTCCAAAGGACCATCAGGAACCTGATTGGGAGCTTGAGAAGGCGTTGTCAAGCTGTAATTAACAGTAATGGGTCTCATACTCGATATTGTACCCATACCAGTTCGTTCCGTCAACTTTTTGGCAAATTTGAAAAAAATCCTCTTTTAATAATAATATCCATTTTCCATGGTTATCGTATTCAAAAGCTAAAAAATAATGTCAAACACAAACAAAATCTTAATTTCTGTACTTAAATCATTAACTGTATAATTAAATAAAAAATATATACACTTTTCATAACAATATTTCAACTAAGACGTAAAACAGGTAGTTGGATATACTTGGTGCTTAGCAAACTTTGAGTAGTATACATGTATATAATTGTACAAACATTCATCCACTGGGGATACTTGTTGGTTTGGGTGACTGAAATATAACTATATGGCTAATACAAAGCAGCTTTTATTTTTTATTCTGTATAGTTTATAAGTTTACAAATATAGATAAACCACCAAACACCAAGCAAGGATTGAAACAAGCTTGCCTGGCTGGGATCAGTGTACATTTTAAATCAATAAACATTTGAATAAAAATATAACAGCCCTTTTAAGGGCTTTGGTGTGTGTGTGTGTGTGTGTGTGTGTGTGTGTGTGTGTGTGTGTGTGTGTGTGTGTGTGTGTGTGTGTGTGTGTGTTTTCCTCCAATCACCCTGTCATCTGTTCCCCATAAAGGCAGGCCAGATGGCCAAGGCTCAGCAGCAACTCTCCCTTACAAGCTGATGGATGACTCCCAGCTTTCAAAAACACATATTCGTGGATTTTTTCCTTTTTGTAACCTTTATGGATAATATGCTGGTGCTGCTCCCAAACTAGCGACTGTTTGGGTTTCTTTTTCTTTTTTCTTAAACATCCATCAAACTGCGGTTTCAGTTTGACCATAAATATGCCCACGTCTCTAAGCAGACACAGAACATAATTCCTGTAATTATGCGCTATTCTTAATCGTCTTCCAGTTTGAGGTTCTCGGGGATCTCAAACCACTACCCTACTGCCAGCGCACACACTCAAACCAATAACATTAGTGGCTCTCGCTTCCGACTCTTGTAGATTTATAAGCAAATAAAGCTATAAAGCAAATAAAGTTATTCGGGTCGCAAAATGTGTTTCTTTCTGACCGTTTCTTTCTGTCATATTTCCTTGTGTCTTGTTTCCTTGTGTCCTGTTCCCTTCTGTCCTACATTCAAATTCGCCATGTAGCAGTAATCGTACGTGGGAATTTGCTCCTCGGCAGTCATGGAAACGCCCACTTGACAAAATGAAGTCATGCACCACTTAAAAAACAAGACAGTTTTCCTGACTATTCACGAATTCAGATCCAAAAAGAAGTGTCGATACGTTTATAGTAAATGGGAGAAGGTTGATAGTACTATTACGGACATTTGAGTACATTGGACAATGTAGGAAAAAATGCTCTGGTGCCTCGCACATCCCGCACTGACATGAGGGGGTAGGTGATAGATGATTGTCATATAAATAAGGATTAAGGTTACTACAACGCAATCGCAACCTGCAGTGATATATTTGGGCTGCGCGTGATTTCGCGCCACTGTAAAACACATGTGGTCGCTGATTTCCAACATTTAGGAAAATCTTTTAATTGATCAGTGATGAGTTCTCGCAGACAGATAAAGGCAGCTTGTTCCATTGGTCAATGACGCTCGGAACAGGGAACGAAAAAGAGTGCGTCGTCAACAATTCGACTGGAAGGAGAGATGCCTTGCTCTTCTCTGAAAATGTTTCGAAAAATGATTTTTAAAAATTTGAAATTCGCGACACATGGATATTATTTTATTTTATAATGTAAGATAATCTGTTTTTTTCAGATACTTAAGACGGAACTGTTTAGCGTTAAATCTTTAAATATTATATATACATGCACCTTTTATCCCGCCGTATTCTTATGAATCCCGCTAATGAATGTTGGAAGTGACATCGTACTGTGATGTATGGTTGTTGTCACGTTCTAGTTGCTCACATGAACGGCCATGTTGTTTCGTCATTACCACGATGATATGTGCAGTAAGTGCGATTGTACAGCGCGTGTTGTTAGGCTGTAATGTGTTGCCGCCGTTCATTTTCTTCTGTGGAAGCCGCCATTTAGGTTCCAATGAGGTGCATCCCCCAAAATTATGAGAATGAATGAAAAGTTTCAGCGCGCCGAAGGCGCACAGGGGTGATATGTGATTGAAATCCCTTGCGATCCGAATAACTTTATTTGCTTTATAGCTTTATTTGATTATGAATCCACGAGGGTCGGAAGCGAGAGCCAATACTCTTATTTAGTTTGAATGTGCGCACTGGCAGTAGGGTAGTGGGTTGAGATACCCGGGAACCTCGAAGATGGCTAGGAATTTTGCATAACTACAAGAATTCTGCTCCGTGTTGGCTTACGGAAGCTGGCATATTTATGGTAATACTGAAACCGCAGTTTGGTGGTTATGTTAGAAAAAAGAAACAGTCTCTGGTTTGGGAGCAGCCCCAGCATATTATTCTTAACGGTTACAAAAAGGAAAAAAATCCACCAATATGTGCTTTCGAAAGCTGGGAGTTATCCATCAGCCTATAAGGAGAGTGGATACTGAGCCTTGGCCGTCAGGTCTGCCTTCAGGGGGAACAGATGACGGGGTGGTAGGAGAAAAAAAACCAAAACGCACGCACGCACGCACGCACGCACGCACGCACGCACGCACGCACGCACTCAAAGCCCTTAAAAAGGCTGTTATATCTGTATTCAAATGTTTATTTAATTAAAATTTGCACTGGTCCCAGCCAGGTAAGCTTGTTTCAATCCTTGCTTTGTGTTTGGTGGTTTCGTGTGTATGTTAACTGAAATTCCAATTCCTCATACTTTTCGTCTGCTATTTCCATACGTCTTCTACATGGGAGTGTTGCAAGAAAATTAACGAATGTTCAATTAGAAAAGTTATAGATAGAGAATCTAGCTATTGTATATATGAGTTTTGTGTGATTGTTGCTATGTGTGGGGCGAGGGGTGTGTTTCTTTGGAGCCCACCCCCCACGCGCAGAGTTGCGAGGCAGTCCCCACAGACTCGATCCTAGATTTCTTAATGAGTATTGAGGTAATCCTCATTGACTCAACTCCTCCATATCATTATTAGAGAAAGATAGAACTCCGTTATTGAATATTGTAGCTGTTGTTTGATTGTTGCTATTGCTGGGGCGAGTAGTGGGTTTCTTCGTAGCCCACTCCCCACACGCACAGTTGCGATGCAGTCCTCACAGACTCAATCCTAAAGTTCTGAATGAGTAGCGAGGCAATCCTTACTGACTCCACGCAGTTTAATTCTAATGAATAATTCTAATTTTCTCTGGCTTATTTTGTTTTTCTGTTAGTGGTTCGTGTTCGTTCAACTATACCATTAAGTCACCATCTTACAGTCTGTTGAGGGTTTTGTTATGTAGGTATTTTAATCACGTTTCAATCGCGAGTTGCGGGGCAGTCCTCGCAGACCCAGTCCTAAAGTTCTCAATGAGTAGCGAGGCAATCCTCACTGACTCCACGCAATTAAATTTTACTGTAAAATTTTAATTTCCAGAAACCTATTTTGTTTTTCTGTTAAGAGTTCAGTGTTCGTTCAGCTCAACAATTAGTTCACTATCTTGGAGTCTGTTGGGGGTTTTGTTTTGTTGGTCGTTTAATCGTGTTTCGATAGTTTCTATTTTTGATAGCTCATGAAGTTACTTTATTGGTGTCCACATGGGCTTGCATCGTACCACGCGCAAGGCATGATTTAGAACCCTCTGCAGCTTATTAATGTTGGTTTTACTCAGGTCAGTTGTTATTATGGCAACATATTCTAGTACCGGGTGTATAAATGATTTGTAAAGCCTGGGAAACACGTTTTGTTTGCTCCCCAATTTTTACCCTTGATCATCTTCAGAAAATTGATACGTCTAGTAGCTCTAACTGTTATGGCGTTTATGTGACTGTTTACACTGAGATTGCTATCCAGCTCAAATCCCCAAAAATTGGCCTCGTTGCTTGCTTCTAATTTGTGATCGTATAACTGGAGATCAATACTGGGACTGATTTTTTGCTTTTAAAGAACGTAACTCCTTTATGTTTGGTGGCATTGGGCTTTATACGCAATAGGGCGCACCAGCTCTCCAGATCATGAATGGTATCCTGCAGGCGATTTTTAATTATGTTTCGGGACTTACTGGCCGTCCACGTGCCTTTATCGTCTGCGAACTGCTGTGACAGTTCAACACAGTTTTTCCCTACTTTGTCTAATGTCACTCACATATATTAAGCGGGCTTAGGACCTATCCCGGTGGTGTGCCCGCTTCGAGTATTACTTCCTCTGACACCCCGCGGTTAACCCTCACCGTAATTGTTTGGTCAGTTAGAAATGATGATATGATCCTCAGAATTTTAATGGGTAATCCCATTTTCGCTAGTTTATATCTCATGCCATTGTGCCATACCGAGTCGAACGCTTTTTCTACATCCAAGAAAAGCCCTGTTCCTATTTCGTTTTGATAAAACACTGTTTTCATATATTCGACCAGTCTATATACGTGTTCGATTCCTTCTTTCTGACTCCTCTACGCTCTTAGCCATTTGTTAAAAAAATGATTGGTTCGAGATAGCTTCGAGGTCTTATGGTGAGGATCCTCTCAAATATTTTCCAACACAGCTAAGCAAGTTAATTTCGGGCTGTAGTTAGAAGGTTTGGTAATGTCTTGTCGGGTTTAGGTATTAGGATTCCTGTGGCCACTTTCCAGCATTTTGGGAAGTACCCACAGGAAATGCAGTTGGGTAAGTCCAAAGTAGAAGATGTTGGGACACCGTTTCAGTATTTTGTAAGAGACTTTGTCTTCCCCGGGGTACGAATATGACTTACATTTTCGGATTATACCCATGTCCTCTTCTACGCTTATTTATTTGGTTAATTCATGATCGTCCCTATCTTGCAGCCTTTGGTCGAAGTTGGGTTCGTTAAAAAGTAAATTGTTGTTTTGGACAAGTTCATTTACTTTTACTTTGAAATAACTGTCAAAACTGTTCCGTTATTGTGGACGATGATCTTTCTTTAGAAGTTCGGCAAAGGCGTTTGCTTTTGCCTTGTCGTCGAGGGCCATAGTTCCGTCGCTAGTTTTCGGTGCATTATTATTGGCATTTTTGCTCTTCTGTCCAGTAAGAGTTTTAAGTGTATCTTAGAACCTCTTATGTTCTCTCATCCCGTTGAGGTTTTCTGTCACCTGTTCCCATCTCACGCGATAGTCGTTAGCTATGGTCTTTTTACTTCTCCGTGAAGGCGATTATATGCGGTTTTTAGATCTGCTTTTTATTTGGTCATTCTCTGATTGGTAAGCCCAGAAAGATTTTCTTTTTTGTTTAATTATTTGAAGTGTTGTTTGAGTTATTCTGTTTACCAGCGGCTTTACTGTTTGTTTGGGACAGATTTTATCTAGTGTACTGTTGATAACCTCGTTGAGGAGGGCGTGGGTTTTTCTAGTTCATGAATATTTAAGGAGTCACTTGTGTTTATTTTAACTTCGATAATGTTTCTGAAGATGTTCTAGTCGATTTTTGATAGGTTCCTCTTGTTCATGGGAGGATACTTTATGGGACCAATATTACATTTCAAAGTAGCGTGAAATGGCAGGTGATCAAGGTCCAGACCATCGTCCCCTACAAATATGTCTTGCATTTGACTTGTTAGTTATTTACTTGTGATCATCAGGTCTATGATATCTGATTGATGGAGTGGTTTGTTGCTTACGTTTGTTACGTCATGATCGTTATTTACCACGAATAGATCAAGTTCTTCAATGATGTTGAAAAGGACGTCACCATTAGGCTCAGTCTTATGACAACCAAATACCTGGTGTTTGGAATTGTCATAATGATCGTCACTGAAACGACTGTTGAGAAAATTGTCTCCCTTGCGATTACCAGGCTTGTGAAGCAAATCCAATTAGAAGATTACCGTAACTGGGGGTGAAAGACACTTGTGATTCGTCACTGACCAAGCAACATCGATGTGTGAAATATGAAGTCCAATTAATGCAGTTATTTCTAATCAAACGAGTACATTTAGCGACGTCTAACAACCTATTAAACGAGTAAATAAAGGAAACGAAATGGTTTTTGCGCGCCGAAGTCGCGCAGAGATGGTATGGTGCAAGCCCCTTTCGGCCCTCTCTAGGTGTATGAAGATACAATAGCAGTGTGATTTCCGGTTATGTCTGGGTGTGGCAAAGGAGGGAAAGCGTGAGGAGTTAGGATGACATGTAGCGGTGGAAGCACTGGTTCCGGAGTTTGAGATACCTTCTCTGTCTGTTGGTGAAGCGGATCAATATCAGTTCCTGGAGTTGCTCGGGCAGCTTGTTTTTTACCCATTCTGTGTACTGTTTCATAGAGCCAATGGAGCTGGTTCTCATGTTGCCATATTATGTTGCGAAGCAGTTGTCCACCGTACCTGTAAATACTGTAAGGGCATGCTCTGGTAGTCGTATTAAAAATGTTCTTCCTTCTCAGTCTCCTCTGATGCCGGGAGAGCAGGTGTAGTGAGTTGGTCAGAACTGATTGGAGAAACAGGTTCGAGTCGACAGACTTCCATCTCGCCTTCCACCTCCCTTTCCTCCTTGCCTTCCGCTCTCGGTGATACAGGGGAGCAGATTGGCGAGAGTGGTGAAGGTGGTGGGGAGGGTAAGGTGGTTGTCTCCCTCTCCTTCTCCTGTTTTACCGTCTCAGATCTTTTCGTCTCCACGCCTCCATTCGCCCGGCATCCCGGCGTAAGGCGGACGCTAGTTTTCTGTTGGTCTTCTTCTTTTGCTGCTGGCCTTTTTCATAATTTCCGGGGTGTGGACCAGTGTGGGGCGAGGCCCCACAAAAGGTACTACCACTACCCTTGGATGAATCCATATGGTATTTGATGGTGATCTGAACGCTGTTGTCATCAGTCTAGATATTCCACTTGATTGGTGAGTTGCGTTCAGTACCATCAAAGCTTCTTTCATCTGTGTTGTGAGGAAATCGATGTCGCTAATTGTATTTATTAGGAGCATTCACAGGTAGGTGCGATCACTTGGATAGTCAAGCAATCGAATGATAATGGAGTGACGAACAATGTGTCCGAGTAAATAAAAGAATGAATGAAGTGGTTTCGCGCGCCGTAGTCGCGCAGGGACGGTGTGGAGCAAGCCCCTTTCGACCCTCTTTAGCTGTGCGATTAAGTCTAGTCTGGCCTTCGTAGAGGAGGAGGAGTTATGAGTACTCAGCGCCTCTTGTGTCGTTTTTGTTTCTTTTTGAGAGGAGATGGTTTAGATGGAGAGACCATGGCAGTTGGCGTTGTTGGTGGGCTGCTTGATGATGGTCTGGTTCTTGCCGAATCTGTGGTTGTTAAGAGTGGTGAGGAAGCTATGTGAGGGTTTTGTTGTGTATGTGTCTCTGCCACTTCTTTGATTCAGTAGCTGTTGGTGTTGATGGTCCATTTCCTTTCGGTGGTTCTCCCTGTCCTTCTTCATCTGCTCCAGTCGTGTGTCTAGGTCCTGGCATTCTGGTTCCAAAGGAAGTGGCGAGTGAGGATCAGGAAGTGGCGAGAGGGCATTTCCATTTCCTCCACAGTCTCCACAGACTCTTCCACATCCGACAACTCCGGCTGGGGAGCCGACAGTAGGATGGGTCTGTCTGTGGGAGTAGGAAGGGAAATGGCGACTGCCTCTGACTCTTTCTTTTCCTCGCTGTTCTCTCTCTTCTTCTCCAAAAATGCCTCCAAGAGTCGGGCATTCCTCCGCTTGGTGGACGGGCTCTTTCTTCTTAGTTTTCTTTGTCTCTTTTCAGGGCCTCCAAACCGCTTGGGTGAGGACCAGTGTGAGAGGGGATCCTCTCACTAAAGGTACTACCTCTACCCAGAGCTGAAATGGTTATCTGTAGTCTAGCCGGTAGATCCAGTGCTCCCATGTTATCTCAATTGTCTTAATTGTCTCAATTCAGATGTTCACACTCTGAACTCAGAGGTGCGAATCGAAAAAGAAAATCGAGTAAATAAAATACAACAAGGGTACCTTTTGTACCCTTTTATTAATGAGAAGAACCAAAGGCTCCAGTTTTATGGTATGCTAATTAACTGAAACCCCGAATTTCAACGATAATCCGTAATTTAAACTATCTATCATACCTTCCAACTGTGTTGCTAACGCCAATTGTCAGTTCATTATGACCTTAGCGAACGTGTTTGCAAAGCAGTTTGGGAGTTTTTATTCTTCTCGTGAAAAAAATGGGAAACCACAACCGACAGACTTTTAGATTGTCGGAAAAGACAAAGCCTGAATTTCAAGCATTGATTATGGACTACCGATAAAATGAACAAGAAAGAAGTAATAGATGATCAGAAACGGCTGAAACACTGTTTTCTAAATTTTAAAACGAGTTTCTATTGTGAATGGTAATTAAATGTTAAACTGATAGGGGAAAAAATGTAGTAACCCAGCCATCACTTTTTATACTACTCTACAGGAGAATGACTGTAGTTTACTTTATGAGGATGGCATCGAGGATATAAATACGTTAACATAGACTACATCAGCTTTTTATATCAAGTTCCTATCTCTCTCAGTGTTAAATTCACAGACAGTTTCGGCAAATTAAGAGGAGATAATATCTTCAAAAGTCAAGTCGAATGATAAAGGTTGTTGGCCATGCATTGTTTCTATGAGATCAACCTAGTGCTAAAGATTTGGTTGTGTGATTTTAGGTTTTGTTCGATTCAGTCTGAGTACTTTGCAAGGACTGACTTTTCAGGCTATCTGTCTCGAATTTTACTCTCATGGATTAAAATCACCATTTTCTTGAATAGACAGCAAGTAGTGATATAGACCGAGTTGTGTGGTGTGGGCTATATGTCCGATTCTTTATTTCGTTTGGGTATCGGAAGAGTATTTACCTGCTATGCAACTCTTGTAAAATACACCCATTGAACCGACCAGAGTCCAAAACCACGTAACTGGGTCTAGAGTAGACGCCATACAGCTAAGTGGCCCCACAGCAATCACGCGCCACATTAGAAACGGTTATGTTGTCATCCATAAAACAAAATAGACGACGAAAACATCTTTGCCCTTATAACAAGGGCTTCGCATATATACTAGGATAACGCATCTCCTTAGCTCACGATAGGCCACACTCCGACAAAAGACTGAAAGCGATGTGTATAGAGGCATAGACAAAATTAAGCAGGATATTCTTGATGTTTTTACCTCTTTATCCGCCGAGTATTTTCAAGATGTTTTAATCAAATCTAGTCATGGCAGCTATGAAAAATTAATCTAAATATAACACAAGAAATTGTTGGGGAAAACCAATTCAATTTACAGGGGAAAAATGTGATTATATGTGCCAAAAATATACTTAGTTCAGTGACAAAAGAAATACTATGTTGGGCAGGAATATATCTGCCACCAGCATGCAAAGAGATAATAGAAACATTCATCCTCATTGTATCGATCCTTTAACTGCTGATTATACAGGGTGCTTGACCTCAGTTATTCCCCGGGATCATTTGAGCTCAGAATTTTGGAACAATATTCTGTAGAAGAAGTCAGTAAACTTGAAAAAATGTAACGGTTATGCCTCAACACTCTCTCAATTTCCTATGGATGCAAAAGACGCAGTTCTTAGTCATTTTGGAGCTATGCGTGTAATAAATTTGATTGATAAACAGAAATCGAGGATTAGCAGAAATATTTGTGATGTGATTTCCACTCAAATTTGTGATGTGAGTTGCAACTGTAAGACACTGTTTTTCTAGATCACTCATCTCGTTTTTAGGGTAGTAACAGAGTAAGATGGGGGAGGGAGGGGAGGGGAGGGTACTCCGTTGATATTTAAAACTGTATGGACAAATATGATCTTGAACATCTCATCCGTGAAGTAATGTTCCCGCCGATGTGTGGTCGGAAGCAAATGGTGAGGTTTTCTGTTTAATCTTCCATCCAAAACGAAAGGCATATGCACAAGTCTGACAGCTTCAGAACGATTCTACAGTTTCCTTGAAGATACTGGTCAATGTGTTCTCTGGCGATTATGTCAAAAGTTCCCCAAACGAGCATCTCTACTTAAACCTTTGAACCTGAGCGGCCGCTTTTCCGTCCCAGAAACATGATACGTCATAATTCCCTTAAGTAGGATGGATGCTAAGTGAATGTGTAGGGTAGACCAATTAATATGCACGTTGAAAATATTAATTGGTCTACCCCCAAATAATAAATGTGGACTCTTCCAATTGCTGCCATTGAACGAACATGGAACATACCATCGGGGTTTAAAGGGTTAATGTTATTAGGAAATTAATTACCAGTGTGAACAGAATGTATAACTGCTGTCTGTGTTCAGAAACCTACGAAGACACGTTGCAGCATGTACTTTCTAAAGGCACGATTTTCCTTAACTTGCTGTTGTGATGGGCTGTCAACCCCCTCCAGTTCTGACTGTCAACGAAAGTTACAGTGCGCCTCAGTCTAGTTGAATGTCCTTGAACATCTGTACCCTAACGGCCCATTTGGCTAAATCTTCACTGGTGGTGCGTTTTCATTTTGAAGGACCGGGGGTGAACTACACCAATTGTCGGTTGGGTATTATATCCCTTGGTGAGCGATAAACGAGGTTCACTACTGACTCATACGCCATTTTTAGTGCAAGTGTTTTTGATCTCAGGAGACGATTGATATAAGCCCAGGGCTTTCTGTCGAATCCGTGTCTTTTTATACGTCAACTACTATTACTGTTTTACCGTGTACAATTACGTTACCTCTTGCTGTTAAATTATACCATTGTGTAATGCATACGTGTAATACTATTTCCTCGAATAAATATTGTTTAAACTAAAGTCATGATGCTAAATAAGGCACGGAATATATTTTGGAAAACACTTTGTGCTAAATTAGGCATTCATGTTCAATTTGAACTGTGTCCTAAAATCAATGGAAAGTAAATGGACAGTTAGAAGATCTAATCAACAAAATTCCTTCCGATGAATAACCCTTAACATAAAATTATTATTGTCATAACACATAATACAAATATGTCTGTCTGGTTTGTCCACATTTCATCTTCACAAAACGACACTAACGTCCACTTCCTCAAATTTGGAGTCGGTACTTTTAAAGGCGACTCTAAGTCATATTTCCTCCATCATTGTATTTTTGGCTGTGCCGGAAAAGCTATTATCTCCGGAAATGTTGGTATTTATTATTTCCCAAACATTCATATAAATTTAACTACACAAACACTGGTGAAAAAATCCATGCAATTTAAAATGGTGGGATTTTGGCTAAATGTGCCAGATATAATACTTAATTTATTGACAAGAGAAATCCTGTCCTGAGCAGGAATATCCGTCAGCAGCATCAAGGAATTAAACGTTTACGACAGTCGCATTTTCTTTTTTTACTCTATTTTGATGTGGGCAAAAAACCACAAGCCCAAGAAGTACTGATGCCAGGCAGTTGGTAAGTTTGTTTGCTTTTCCGTTCGTTACTAAACAGTCTGTGTCTGATCGACGCTTACAAAACTCACACGCGCATTGTATATCTAGTCTAAACAATATTTTATTTGGAAGAATAAACTCTTAACTTTTACATACACTGACAATCTTATATGAACAGTAATATAAAATACAAAAAGAAATATTGAAAGTAAACATAATAAAAGTACAGGATTCGACAGCAAGCTTTAAGCTTTTGTAAAGTCGTCTCCTTCATGGTGGAAAATATACACAGTTTCATAACAAGACTCAGGCGGGATCCAATATAATTTCTAATTAAGAGTAGAATAAGAGAAATGAAACAACGGATAAAAAAAGAATGGAGAATATATACAGTTATGGATGTGGATGGATGATTGCTAAGTAGATTCAAATTGGAGACCAAGGGTTTGTGTCTAGGGTCGGCAAACAGGCATGTCACACATTAGTGTTCTTTTGTTCGTCACATTCTAAAGTGGTGCGAAGTTAGGCATCACAAATAAAAATGATAAAATCCGTACAATCCTTCGACCAAACACCGCAATGACAGGTATACCACCCGGTCCTGCCACCACAACCTACCGATTTCTGATTAGGAGGGCAGTGTTGAAGTTTGGAGTGGCCGCCGAGTACGGCGGCCCCGGGAATATCATCGCTTGTCCCACTGAGCGGCCTCCCCACTCGGCGAACACCACACTTGAAACCTATGTCATGATTTCGCGAGAACAATTGAGAGTCGCGGCAACCATCATCACGAAACCCTGACACAGTTTCGGAACAAGATACAAGAAAGACTTTGACTTTTCTTGCCAAGAATAGTATTTCAATGCATTAGTTTGCTTTTGAGTCCAATACAGAGTGGCCAGTTAAAACGTTTGCTCAGGACAAAATATTTTTGAACAGCTTTGAAAATGTTTCTATTTGTTGTATTGGCGTAGTGTTCTGATCAGAAGATATTTGCATTGACAGACAGCCAAGCGTTTCACGACGGATGTTTGTGTAGCGCGGGCAGTACAGGAGGTAATGCTATGTGGTCTCTATTTCACCGCAGGTACAAAGCGGAGTGACTGAGATGAGATTGTTAAACAAATGTTAACTGAGATTGCTGCATCCAAGTCTCCGTCCACGGTGCATCATTTGACCTTTCCGATTGTAGTGAGAGTTGAATTGGGATGAGGGCGGCCTTTGGTTACTAGGACGATGATGTTTGAACTCTAATGGTTGTTGCATCTGACGGATATCAATTGGAAGTTCATTCCAAAGTTGAGGAATACCGTGTGACGTAACACATAGTTAGATGGTGGTAGGTTTAAGTTTACAGCGTTTCTTAGATTATAATTATGTAGTCCAGATACTGGCGGAAGGTTATACAGGTAGGGTGGGCTGAGCTTATAAAACATTTTACGAAGTTGTATAAGTTTATGTTTGTTGCGTCGAGATTCAATTGTATATCTGTACACTCACTTGGTCGCACATTTGAGTGTAGGTAGATATGTATATATTTATATGTAACTAAAGGATCGTTTGGGGGATATTGTTGTCAAAGTGAGAGATCAAATTTACTCGAATTGAGGGAAAAATCGTTAAAGACAAGGAAAGAGGGTGCCACATGTGCAACTGAGGGGGAACTGAGACTATGGAACATTTCATTTTAGAATGCCCTAAATATTTGCCTAGAAGAATAAGATTCCTTGAAATACTAATGGAAGAATAGGATGAAAGCATCAGAAATAGAATGGGTGAGGGATGATATCAGGGAGAGTCAATATCATAGTTGGGGAGATTGAGAAATAGGTGAAATAATATAACAGTTTGTGTTTGAATGCTGGGATATTCGGAGGGGTAGTGGGGGAGGAGAAGTGACTGGGGCGGTTGGCGGGGTTGATGTAGGATCCCTCGTTTAAGGCCCGCGGCAAATCAACGGAAAGCCGAAGAACTATAATTTTATTTATTTATTTTTTCGGGTACCCACAGTCCATTTTTTCACACTCGTCAATTCATTATTGTGTTGTACGCTTATTTTTGTATATTGGTCGCTACTTTGTCTTTGTGCTCTCCTGAAAAATAGTGGAATAAACAAACATCAAACAAAGAAACCCCCACAATACACCGCAGTATAACGTCACTACCGGGGACCATAAGAATGCACCAGCACAACGAATGTCTGCTCTCCGATGTTAAACAGTCCAGTTTCCTTTGAAGAAAAGGCTTTCGCGCAATGCTTTTGGAAATTTAACTAATTGTATATTGTTTGACATAACTCAGTCTCCTCTGCCAAATAAAATATAAACGGTTAACCCTTTACCCAACGAATCGCCCGCATCCGCCCGCGTAATATGCAAATTCAGCAGTTGAAAAAATATTATTTTTCAAAATATTTCAACAAAACCATATCATGTGACCCCTCGTTGGAACGAGCTCGTCGAGCTCGTTCCAACGAGGGGTCACATGATATGGTTTTGTTGAAATTTTTTGAAAAATTTAAAAAAATGATATTTAAAATAATAAATTTTGATATCGCCTGCGTTGGGTAAAGGGTTAAATACACGGTCTTACATGATACTGTCAGATAAATAATACTTAGAAGATATCGTGGTGCAAGCAGTTAAAAATCGATCATCCAATCTCGTCCAATTATACACATATTTTTTTTCGATTATTGCTTCGGGAACACACCTCAAATAATACTGCTTTTGAACAACCCCTGTTGCTTTTCACCGAGTTGTCATAATCTGTATTCCGAAAAGGAGAACAAAATTAATAGCTTAAAACTATTTTTGGAGAAGAACATTGATCTTAACCTGGGATTACATGTATATAAAGGTTTAACCGAAATAGAGGATCTCTATTGAGCCGCGACTTTATGTGGCATTTCTGTACCGTGTTCACTAAAATCGATCTGAGCGGAGATTTGCCGAGGTTCAGATTGATTTTAGTGCACGAGGCTCAGCGAGGCTCACAAATTTCATGCCAATTGGTGACGAATTTGAAATTCTTTTTATCGCGTAATGTGTAATTTAACCCTTTACCTAACATGAAAAGCAAACGACATTTGCAAAAACAAAATTCTTGAATAACTATTATTTTCTTTTTTTGTCTCAAAAACATAGGTTATGACCCCTCATTCCAATGAGGGGTCCTAACCTATGTTTTGGAGACACAAAATGAAAAAATAATGAAAATTAATTGGCGATTTTTTAGAATAGCGCTGGCCGGTTTTGGCCGTTACGTTAGGTAAAGGGTTAACCATTACACCCAACGTAACACCTACAACTGGCCAGCGGTGTTCATAAAAATCGCCAGCCAATTTTTTTTTCAATTTTTGCCTTAAAAACATAGCTGATGACCCTTCATTGCAACGAGCCGTCGTTCCAATGAGGGGCACTTAGCTATGTTTTCGAGACAGAAAGATTTATTTTGTCAAGTGCAAATGTCGTCTTCTATTTGTATTGGCTGAACAGTTAATGGAATATAAGAGAAGATTAATTCCATTCTACTTCTGAAACCTATTCGACTTTGACGTCTGACGTCATGCCCGTATTAGACGTGTTGTGAACGATACATCCGTAATAAGAAATGCGATGAAGATTATATGATACTGAACAATACTATCAAGAGCAGCTAAAAAATAATTCGCTCTATCCTTCTTCCTAAATTTCGAATCTTATGCTATTGAGAAAATAAATAAATTGTAAAAGTGGAAATGAAATTGAAATCACATCTCTCGCCGTCGAGTCTAATTCCGTCTGTTATATGCTGCTGTTTTAAACTAAAGCAGTAAAAGCATAGAAGTGGTGTATATATAGAATATACCCATAGTAGCTTGGTGTACCAAATGTTCACCACGAGGGGTGAACATTTGGCACACCAAGCTACTTTGGGTATATTTTATTTATACCATGATCGTCAGATTATTAAGAGTTGCTATTATTTTTTCTCGATTTTACAGCCGTATATACGTGCAAATTTGTTTTTGTTTACATGCGCATCGGTGGGCGGTACTTCCGCTGTCAGTTTTATCACCGAAACGAAATAGAAGAAACATGGCCTTTTTCATTTTAATAACATAATAACATACCGTTCCTAGTTATGGATGCTTTATTAACATGAGACAATGCATGTTTGTTAATTTTGGTTGTTTTATGGGGTAAACTCATTTAAAAACGTAATTAATAATTGCCACTTTCATTTCACTCTTCGCGAGGCGAAGTGCGATAAATTTAGACAAGTTCGCATTCAGGTCGACGTCACTAAAGGTCAACTTGGATGTAGTTTCACTGTGGGTGTAAATTTTAACTACTGAAATCCCATTGCTGGCGTGTTCACAACGGTTGGTGTATAAAGCTCAAATTTATGCCATAGGCTTTTCATATATAGTAGAATAGGTAATCATGGTATATATGTATATTTGACCGGAGTGCATTTCATAATGTCCAAAATATTTAGAAATGCACCCGAGTGCATTTCCAAATACTTTGGACATTATTAAATGCACTCCGGTCACATATATACAGGAACACAGACAGTCTTGTTTAGTCGTCGTTGTGGGGACCTATTTTTTCTTTGGTTCTTTGTGACAACAAATGACAAACAAATCCTGATAAATTGGGAAAACAAACCCTAACCCATTGTTTTCTTTGTGGAAACCTGAAAAAACAAAGGGAATCCCTGTGGGGACGCAAACACTGTTGTTTAGATTGTCACCAAGTTTGGAAGGTAGACCTACAACCCTCAGTCTTAGTTAGCTGCCTTTGTTGAGACTTGTTTTTAGTTTGTTCTCAGAGGACAATAGCACACAAGTCCCCACAAACCGGAAAGACTAAGATTTATTTCGTTTTCTCCATGTCCTCACAAAGAATGTTTTCTTTGTTATAACATGGAGAAAACTGAGTACATCTTTGTGGGAACCCAAACTCTATTGTCCAGGTTCTCACCACATCTGGAAGAACGTTCTACACCATACACATCGGTACACACATACCCCACAAAGATTTGCGAGAAATTTGCTATTTTCTTGTTATCAACTTACACGATTCGAACTAGCCGAAGATAACATGGTCGCGATCACAAAAGTTTCGACCGCATCCCCAAAACACCTTGTCAGTAAACGGCTCACTGTATTTACTCGTACCACGGTATTTTACTTTATACCGAACTCGGCAATGAAAAACGGAAATACTTCCTCGGCCTACTTGAGAGAAGAGTTTTTAAAAAGTAAGCATAGCATTCTACTCCCACTAAAAATTCCTCAGAAGTGTCGCAAATTAAAGAACTTATTCGTGATAGCTGAGTTTTATTGCAAAACGTTAACTCTACAATCTCCAATAGTATTTGTTTCCGTATAAAACCCCACCCAACGTCGATTCAAGTTAACTGAAACATAGTTTCGAATAATGAGATATGTTTGTTGATCGTTGTTCCCCGATATGCCTCTGACACGCGACAATACTTGCAGTATTATTGGGAGGCTTTATTCAATAAAAAAAATGACCACACGCGGAATTCACTTACAGTAAAGCTGCAGCGGACTGGTCACTTGCCACAGGTTGGCAATATTTCTACGAACGCAATAATATCAGATTCCAAACACTAATTAGAGGGATAATTATCAAAATTTTAATTAATGAAGCACCGGGTTGTAACTAATGGAGCACCGTGTACAACCCGGTGCTTCATTAAGTAAAAAATTTCTGATGATGATTTTTATTAACTGGTACACGCATACGTGGATATGACTGCGTAAGCGTGGGCTACGATCAGTCCACGGCGACTGTACTGTATCACTGCTGCAATTTTAGCCACTTTTCAACCGAGGACAATGGTGTCAAACCGAAGGACAGTTACCAGGTTATACCGCGATGACGGCATTGGGTTTTAAGTAGTAGATGGTGACAACAAGCATATCACACTTCCGGACAAATAGCTATGGGTAGATCAGGTTAAGATCAAGCGACCAATCAATTTGGGGTAATTATTGACATTGTGTCAACCTTCTTGAAATTTCGATATTTTGACATCACTATTACGTTAAACGACCAAAAAGAAAATGGTTTGATAGTAGAACCCTGCGAGTCACGCATTTTCGATTCGAATGGAATTACGTCTCTTGTTCGAAATCGACTCGAATCTCGAATCGAATGAGTGGCGTCTTGAAGATGACCGATGGGGATTGGTGTGCTATAAACCCGATTGCTTCTGTCTGTGATAGCTCAAGTCCCGACTGATTAAATAACTCAACTACATCATCAAGGCATGCCTTCGCCTTGATGTTGTAGTTGGAATATTACACTGTAAGGATTATATTTCATCGTCGACATTGCTTGGAAACCTTTAATTTGCATTTAACAGTGGTAATGACTAGTGATATTGGAATTAGCATGGCTGCTGGCATGGATAAAGGTGTTATTTGTGTTGAAGTAGCAGACGTTACACTCAGTCTTTTATTTCAACATTATTTATGTACGATTTCCATTGGACTATACGTTTTGTGAGACGAGAAAATGGCTGCTACTAAGCTATATTCCGATGAAAAAGATTCGAGAGGAAATGAATCGGGTAGCCAATTTCGAATTGAACTGAATATCGATTTAAGATTCGAAATTCGAAATCGAATCAAATCTCGAAGCATCGTAGGACCCTGCAAAGAACTTCATAAGATGAGATTGCTATTACACCCACGAAACAAAACCCAGTCGACAAATGCCCAATTGTAATTTATTTTCTATAAAAAAGGCTTATAAAAGACTTACAAAGTATGAACGTAAAGTTTATTTTAAAACAGTGGTTGAGAAACTCTACACCTTAGAATCTACTGACCAAACCTCGTATTTGAATATTGTTAATCTTCTTCTTCTTCTTCTTCTTCTTCTTCTTCTTGTTCTTCTTCTTCTTCTTCTTCTTCAATTACTGTGCAGGCCGCCTCTGGCGTATTTTCGAACATCTGCTGCATGTCCCGCAGGAAACAATTCCACTAAAAACCATTGAATGGCGATATTTACAATTAAAAACAGCTCTTCAGGTTCAGTCGCGTGCTTGTTGTTTCTCCAGACTCCGTGCGTATGTCTTGAACTGCTCTAAGCCGGGTGGTGGGTGGAAAAAAACAACTGTTGGTGAGACTGTAGTCAGGAGTAGGGCACTGAAAATCTGAAGTGATGGCCACGTGTTAATGTCGCTCCACTGGGAACCGGGTTAGGTGTTGCTGGTATTGCCACCAGTTGATTGTTGGCTCTGTACAGCGTGATGATGTTCGCCGTTTTCCTGTGTTCTTGTAAGGTGATCCATTGTAGCTTATGTAGCATATCTGAGACGCTGGTGGTGGTTCCGTAGTCCCACATAACAAATCGGGCAGCTCGTCGTTGGACCATTTCTAGCAGGTGGATGTTGTGCTGTGTTATGGGATCCCAGATGATACAGGCGTACTCCATTATTGGTCTAACTATTATGTTATAACATTGTGCCTTGATTTCAGCTGAGATTAACCCTTTACCTAACATGAAAAGCAGACGACACTTGCAAAAAAAATTCTTGAATAACTAAATTTTTTCATTTTTTGTCTCAAAAACATAGGTTATGACCCCTCGTTGGAACTAGCTCGACGAGCTCGTTCCAACGAGGGGTCATAACCTATGTTTTTGAGACAAAAAATGAAAATATTTTGAAAATTAATTGGCGATTTTTGAGAATAGCGCTGGCCGGTTTTGGCCGTTACGTTGGGTAAAGGGTTAAAAACAAAACACCACACGAATTATCTTGGCTCTTATATTGCAGTTGATTTCTTCAACTATTTTTTGTGCAAAACGATTTCTCCAACGGATGATTGTACACAAGAGCTTTAACACGCTAGTGTTAGGATTTTCCAGTTACCGTACAGTTTCTGTAACAAGGCGAGTAATAACAGTGCACTTAAATTTATTAAGAGGTGCTAAAATTTATCATAGAGTAAGGTTTTCTGGTGTGTTGTATCGCGTGGAGTTGAGGAACGTCAACCAAGCAGTATCGCAAGAGTAGGCCTAGCCGACTCTTGCGATTCTGCTTGGTAGAGGTCCTCAATTGTACTGATGGTATTTTTATTATATACGCGCCCTCAGGTAATAATTAAGTCTCCTTTTCAGAACTGTCAAATCCATTTTGCACGAAATCTGCCAACAAACTATTTGTTATTGTTATTGCCACGACATGTTCTTTATCACCACTCTGGACTGGGTGACCTCGATCAGCCTCATTATCTTTGTGTATTTGGCTCAAATCTTATGCAGGTTCGACAACATTTGTTGAAAACTGAATTGATGCATTTGTTCAAAGACGAAGATGTAAAGAATCTCAGCCGGTTAGTGGATTCAGAGCACATATTACAGTGCGAGGTGGAAGAAGAGGGCACAATTCTCACCCAGCCTGGTTTTCGATTTTGCAGTATCACACTGCATGCGGTTGCGATTATCGACAGTTGTACACTCTATCTGATACTGCAGGAGAGGTTTGATGGCCGAAATCGTGTGCGTATCAATGATAGGTATATAATAACTTTACTAATATCTACTCCGCACTCAGATCTACCTGGGCTCTAAACCTGGAGTGTGGCATAGCTATTAGTATATTTCTTCTACTGCTGATATTTTAAGGAAGCGAGAAAAAGTTACCCCAGTTTTAAATGAGGTGCACCATAGGTTAGAAAGCTCAAAAGCATAGCTCGGAAATGAATCACTGACTGCCATAAACAATAACAAAATAACTTATTTATTTATTGCTCTTTAACTACTCTTTCAACAGCCTGGGTCACCTCGTATCGGAAGTTTGACGAGTGGGGGAAGCCGAAGTACCCGGGGAGAACCACTGAGCAACAACGAGCAACTGTCAAACTACCCAACCTACTAACTATGCACAAGCAGGGTTAGCATTGGTTGAAGACAGGTGCACCATCGACGTGCATTACGCCTTAGTATACAGCGCCAACGTGCTCCACGTGGACAATCGAGATTAAGTGCCTTGCCCAAGGACACAACACAGTTACCCCTGGCGGGTATCGAGTCGTAAAACCTCTCGGTTTGAAGTTCAATGCCGTAACCACTGAGCCACCACGCTCCCAACAAAATAACTGCTGCCGAAATATCGACAGGATTCGATCATTTAACACGCGGGTTCCTAGAAACAGTTATACCATTTATCTACTTTATACGTAAAAACAGTAACGTTTTATCTTTTATCGTTATCGAAAACTCGCCGTCAATAAAAAATCTTTTATCGTTACTGCAGTAAGAATAAAAGTCACGTGATATCGCAAGAATACAACGTTCACGCCCATCTCATTAAATTTTGCATGACGTACTATTTCATTCAACACTTTGAATAACTAATTATCGCTGCCGCGGATCGAAACAAATAAAACGGGGCGTATTTATCGAAATGTATTGAATAAAAAAGAAGGCCATTAATTAAACTTACTGAATTGTAAAAATAAAATTTGACGGAAAAGAGTAAAAATTAGTAACTTACACTTTTTCAAATGAGATTATTTCACCCTTCGAGACTTTAATTATCCTGACGTTCAAACGTCACTGGGAATTCAGTTTCTTCAACATTTTTCAAAATGTGACGTCAAACGTCGGAAAGTACAAATAACCAGATATTTTTCACATTAGTGATTATCTGGTTGAAGGCTAGATTATTTTTAGTGGTCTGCATTTGTTAATCAAAACTTGTTTTATTACGGGAGTGGGGGGGGGGGGGGGTGTAGATAAAAGGGTTATATACACATGGTGTTTGTAAAAAATCTTTTATCGCGACTCGAGCGTTTTCGGGGGCTATATAGCTACTCGTCGCTGCGCGACTCGTAGCTATATATGCCCCCGAAAACGCTCTCGTCGCGATAAAAGATTTTTTACAAACACCATGTGTATATAACCCATATTTATCATCATAAATGAAACAACATTTTTATTCAATCCATTTCGTAAGCCAAAGCATTACCCGGTAGGTTTAAATATATCGGTTTCAACTGCACTATACAAAAATGGAGATCGTTATAATCTTAGTAATTATTGAGCTATCGCTCTGTGCAACTTCGTTGGCCAACTGTTTAATAAGGTTATTAATAACAGGATTACAGACTTCAAAGAAGAAAATAAACATACTGGCGTAAATTAATTTGGCTTGCGCAGGCAGTCATTCGATTTTGAAACTGGGAGGCGCACTGCAAACCCATACTGCTCGATACCATTGGAAGTGAAGTGCGGTATTGTTGAGTCCCGACGTCGGGAAAATGTTTTCAAGAAAAACATCAACGAACATCACTCCACTGGTGGAAGGCAAGTGGGGATTCGAATATTATTACCCGATTTTTTTAATAAGCTTTTCGCATTAATAATCCAATTTATTTGAGTTCTGTATAATGCATGAAATGTAACTTCAGTGGACCAATCATTTGTCAATCAAATGATTCTCCTCGGAATGTATGAGCGAAAAGGTCGTGTGTTGCATTACGAGGCTTTGACGTTTCTAGAATTATGTTGTTTACGACCAACTCTCGAACAGTGAAGTTTAACTGGTTTGAAGTCTTGGAATGCTTCAGCTTATAATTGATGGTGTATTGTTCACATTTTAATCCTTTACCTAACGAATCGCCGCATCCTCCCGCGTGATATGCAAATTCAGCAGTTGAAAAAATATTATTTTTCAAAAAATTTTAACAAAACCATATCATGTGACCCCTCGTTAGAACGAGCTCTTCGAGCTCGTTCCAACGAGGGGTCACATGATATGGTTTTGTTGAAATTTTTTGAAAAAAATAAAAAAAATTATATTTAAAATAATAAATTTTGATATCGTCTGCGTTGGGTAAAGGGTTAATGCAGGCATTGTATTATTTGGCCTACTTCCCACGAACAGATTTTAATCATTTACACAAAACGCATCATATCAAAATTTCTTATTCCCCCCCCCCCCCGATTATTAATACAATTTCATCAAAACCATACCATGTGACCCCTTATTGGAACGCGCCCGAAGAGCTCATTCCAGTGAGGGGTCAAATGATATGGTTTTGTTGAGGTAAGGCAAGTGTTACTTGGTGGATTCGACGCGCGCTTTTGTCTACTCGCAAAAAGTAAAAGTTGAAGGTGCGATGGAGCACAAAAGCGACGGCTTGTCTTAAAGTCGAAAGACTGCTCGTAGGGGATATGGTACGATAGAACAAAACACACATACACTAAAGAATCCCGTGTGTGCTGTTTGTTGTGAAATTTTACTATAGACCGCTATATCCTCTCCCGTAAAGTGAATCGTATAGGCATCAGCGGGTTTGTATATGATATATATCACTGCACAAATCAAGCTACTACATCCGAAAATCAAGGAAAGGGTGTGGCCCTTCACATCTGTTGATAATCGGAGTAAGGCAAGACTGTACGATCTTGTCGACACTCCTCATGATACTTATCGGTGATACTGGTGATCGTGTTTATAAATAACGCGTACAAATAAACACCAATTAATCACCAACTATTTGTAGATTGAGTTTTCATTCCGGTAATACACTTGCATGCTACTGAAGAGATAAGAAACTTACAGTGAACAGCAACAACACAAAATGTCTAAAATTTTAATCTAGAAACTTCATTTTTCGTGCCTTTGCAAAGAATTTAAGCTAAAAGATGACATATGGGTAATTTTGTCCTGGAAGTACCACACGTTACGAACGTCATCCTCTGATGTTGTCGATCATACCTGATCTCAAAGACGCCACCTCTTGCGAACTTGGTCATTTTCAAAAGTATTCATCTAAACTTGGCCACCTGGCGTAAGTTTCTCAAGGGTGGCGACTGGATTACCCTGAGAAGGGGACCTGTGGTTCCCAATTGGGGTGGGGGTGGGGGTAGTGCATATTTCACGTATTCGCCTTATTCTCTGACAGACCCACAATAAAGAAAAAAATTCCCCGACGAGCAGAGGGGTAGCCATCTAACCCACCCTCTCTTTTGCCGCATCCCTGACTAACAGGGACCCTGTTTCGACCATTAACGACTTCTCCATTTGACGTCCCTGAAGTCACGTTTTTGCGCACTTCTCTATTATTAGTTACACTCTGCCGACTTTTCAACTTGTGGTAGAAAATAATTTGTTTAATCTTAATTAGAAAGCATCTTTGAGTGGTTGATAGGGGTTTAATTCGCATCAATGGCAAAGATAAATCGACAGGCGGGGATGTTTCAAAGATGAGCTTGCCAAAATGAGTGCACTCGGTCTGCGACATCGGCTTGCATGTTACAGTCAACCCAAACCCCAAATTACCCACATGCATAAACAATATGTATTGACCTCCTCTCCATTCAGAAGCTGTCAAATATGTTTCAATCACCAGTTCTGTCCTCGTTGATTGTAATGGTGCTGGTTGCGCCATTTGGCCCAGTGAATTCTTTCGAATGGGTATACTGTCTGTCACCGCCTGGCATGGAATGCATAATACTGATAGGGTCAGATATCATGGGATGGGACTTTCAGTTGGCGGGCATTTTGGCGTAAATGTCAGAACACGATTCGTCTCCTGAGTTCCAATGTGTTCTATGTGCCTATTGGCACACAGAACACATTGGAACTCAGGGGACAAATTGTCGATTTCTGGCGTTCTTTCCACCGAAACAAATAATATACGTAATAACTACGTTGCCGCTTTTTACGCCAGCCCATATTGACACCACGGTTTGAAAAAAATACTTTCCCCAGTATATCATAATAAACTGTTTGTACCTCTTAATTAGGATATACTAAATCATAATTAGGGCATACTAATGACATACTAATGCCATATAAGTGAGTTAGTCCTTGGTACTACTCACTTATCTTCTCGCCGAACGCTCTTTCTATCGCCATGTTACTATGGGTAGTACGTGATGGCGGGTGATGTGGTGTTTTGGGCTATGCCTGATTCTCCAGTATGTAGCATAGTAGGCGGTTTGCATTTATTTTGATCCATTTTAGAATTGGGAGACTGCATTGACCTATCTAGAGCCTTATGTTGTACCGTCAAAGTGTCATGCTTTTCCCCCCATTTCGAGTTCCATTAGTATAGAAACGCATTCATGGCTCCTAGCTACAATATGTCTCCTTATTCCTATGGGCTCCTAGAACAATAGATTCAAGGTCTCTAGCTTCTGTACAGTTCCTAGCTCCTAGGGCATAGGCTTCATAAAGGTAGTGGTTTGGAAACTTTGGGGGATTCGTGGCGTATTTTGTTGACTGACGACAGTGGCTTGTGGACTGTGGGAACTTTGAGGACTTGTGCAGTGGTGGCTTTTATAATACCAACAAATAAATCTACAGCAATAATCACTACAACTGGGAGCGCAGTGGCTCAATGGTAGACTATTGGACTTCTATGTTAGAGGGTGTCGAGTTCGATCTACGTCCTGGACGACCCGCGTTGTGTCCTTGGGCACGGCACTTTATCTCGGTTGCCTACATGGGAGCACGATGACGCTTTGCACTAAGGCGTACTGCCCGTCGATGGTGCACATGTCTTCAACCGCTGTAACCCTGCTTGAGCGGAGCTTGAACAGAGTTAGAATGTTGAGGAGCTGACAGCTGCTCGTCGATGCTCGGTTATTCTCTCCGGGTACTCTAGCTTCCTCCACCGGCAAAACTCTCACGGTCACGATTAGCCATGGTGCATAGGTATGTGACCTTAAACACCAATAAATAAATAAATAAATAAATAAATATATCACTACAACTCCAATCACTGTTACTGCAAAACTAATGACTTGTACATCAACCGCTACAACAACTGCAACATTAATAACTACATCACCATCTACGACAACATCAACCACTTCAAAAAGAACCACGACAATTGTACCAAGACCTGTATGATTTATATTACAATGATAATCACAACAACCACTACAACTACTACATCAACCACTGTAACACACCAACCACCACAAATACAACACTAACCACCACTGTATCTACCCACAAACCTATAACACCAACAACGCCAAGTACTACGCCAAAAACCACAACACCAACCACAATAACACCAACAATTACTATACCAATCTCTACACGCCAACAACAAGTGCACAAACAACTACCACGCGAGCAATATCAACTGTGACAACACCAATAACTACTATATCAACCACTACCTCACATTCGCTTTGACTACCACACCAACTGCTACTGCATTAAAACATTAAAACGCACTACACCACAACTACTATGTAAGCTTGCAATACTAACCACTGCAACTCTATATAACTACTCTCTCTCTCTCTCTCTCTCTCTCTCTCTCTCTCTCTCTCTTTCTCTCTCTCTCTCTCTCTCTCTCTCTCTCTCTCTCTCTCTCTCTACAACACACACTTCGACAACATCAACAACTACCACACCAACTAATATAGAAAACTGCTTTACCAATCACTAAAACACCAATCGCCACAAGTACTTCATCAACAACCACTTTCCCCAGTTGCTAATATCAAAAGTACGCCCCAAACGTCCACAAATCACCGCTCTCTTCAGGCCCCATCAGTTCACAAAGGCCCATATCAGTCCCCAATAGTCCCAAATAAGTCCTCATCACACAAGGAAGCCATCACTCTCCCAGTCCTCAAACGTGCATACTATTATCTTGAATTTACAAATGTATTTAAAACCACCATCCCCCACCCCCCCCCCCCAAAAAAAAAAAAAAAAATTATCATTGTCTTCATTGCACAAAAGTCCCCAAACAACCATGAAATGAAGGCTATGATCAAGGAGCTGGGAGCTATAAGGGTAATGAAAGCTATGGTCGATAAGCTTATAGGCGCTAGGAGCCCCATAGGAGCTAGGAGTCATGAAGGCTCTTCTGCACTACTGGATCACACAACTTAACAATCGATTGTAGGGAGGGATCCATAGTAACCGAATGGTATTAACCCTTTACCTAACCTGAAAAGCAGACGACACTTGCAAACAAAATTCTTGAATAACTATTTTTTTCATTTTTTGTCTCAAAAACATAGGTTATGACCCCTCATTGGAACGGGCTCGACGAGCTGGTTCCAAAGAGGGGTCATAACCTATGTTTTTGAGACAAAAAAATGAAAATATAATGAAAATTAACTGGTGATTTTTTTAGAACAGCGCTGGCTGGTTTTGGCCGTTACGTTGGGTAAAGGGTTAAAAAACGTAAGATGAGTAATTGGTTTTAAGGACACACATCATTCAAATAGCCGTACATACATGAACTGGCTGTACTAAACTACCATACCGGACAACTACAGTACAGCCGCCGCAGACGGCTGGGCAATATTTTCACGGTAGCAATAATAATTTTCGATTCCAAGCACTAATTATAGGAGTAATCATCAGAAATTTAATTAATTAATGAAGCACTGGGTACTCTACAAAACTACACGACCATGGATTTTGTATTGCACACAGTAACAACTTGTTGCCATAAGGTATTAGGTAGGGCAGTTCTAGAGCATTACATGTATAAGAACAATTTAAAAAACAGAGCTGATATGAGTGGAGATTGAAAAGTATTTGTCATATTTCGAATGGGGAGGAGGGGGTCAACATATATTGTGCATATGGTTATTTTTGGGGTATGGTTGACTGTTAGCCGATGTCGCACAGAATGCACACATTTTCGCGGTCTCGTTTTTGGACCCTCTGATTCACCCGTGTCTCGGGGTTTTTAATGCAGAAAACCTGTAGACAAAAACGAATATATTTTGTCTTATGCACAATGTTTTTAGCCCGAATAAATGTTCTCAGAAAATGCTCCACAAGGCTTTATGCTGAATATTTTATTTAGAATAATAATAACAAAATATAGTTTTGAAATTGCAAAGCGAATTTCCAGAAGTCATTCAACGAAGCACGGCTAACTCCGAAGCGCCCAACAACGAGGAAGGAAAGGTATAAAACGTACGCCGTCAATCGTTTTAGTGAAATGTGACAGAAATTGCCTAATCTTTGAAGTGACGTAAAAACATCAAAAATTGCGTTTAATCGAAAAATGAAAACAATATCAGATATCCCCTATTTTTTTTAGTTGTACAACATACTAAAATTTCAAGAAAATCCAACACATTTTAATTTTTGAGCATATGACCTGATATGATGTCACTTCACAGTTCGGATTTTACGGTTGAGAATTTTCTTGGGCGACAACACATTTTTACATATGTTTTTTGTGGAGATTATAGTCCCAAAATTTCGAAAGGCTGAAGCAGAAAATGAGGTTGAAAATAAAAGGTATAAAAAATAGTAATGGCATCGCTGGTATTTGGTGCGTAAATTTTAAATGGAAAGTAAAAATATCAAATAAGCAGAAAACAGTGTACGGAATTTCGCAGCTGTGTAATTTATAAATACCGAGGCCTGTGATAGTGTTTTTAATGAAATATGACCAAAAAATATCCTAAACCTTGAAGTGACGTGAAAACGTCAGAATGGCGATAAATCGATCCACCCCCCCCCCCCCCCCCCACCCTCCTCTCTCTCTCACACACACACACATACGCTAAAACAGCTATTTCTTAATTTTTGTTTAGCTCTCCATCATACCAGATGTCAATTCCGAGTTGGGCCATAACGCTGGGGAATTTTCCAAGACGGCAATATATTTTAAGATATGTTTTATTAACCCTTTACCTAACATGAAAAGCAGACGACACTTGCAAACAAAATTCTTGAATAACTAATTTTTTTCATTTTTTGTCTCAAAAACATAGGTTAGGACCCCTTATTGGAACGAGCTCGAAGAGTTCGTTCCAAAGAGGGGTCATAACAGTAGAAGGAGATGGGATAAACGGGGCCGATTGGTAGGACCTAGTGCTGGACCTAGGAAATGACCTAGTGACGTCATGTTGTGTTGTCATGGTAACCCGCATGAGCGGCCATCTTGTGACATCATCTCCATAGTGATACATGGTGTTAGTGTGCATGCGCAGCGCGTGTTGTTAGGGTGATACGTGTTTCCGTCGTCCATTTTGTATACTGGAGGCCGCCATCTTGGGTTCTATGGTGGCACGTGGTTTCTATGTTACCCAATTTTCTGCAGTGGGGCGGGGTTATGTTCGGAGGGTATGTTCCTTTGTACAAGAGTAATTTCCCGATTCGAAGAATTACCCAAATAAACCCGACAAGTTTTACTATTTCGAATTATTTCAAAATCCTCTTCTTCTATCTATCTATGCAATAGCTTTCGTCTACCTGACCATGTTCCTTTGTCCTGAAGTATATCCAGTAGAGTAGAAGAGTCTATCAACTGGAACAGCTTTGCTTAATATTACTATTGTTAGCTTTTCTGGTCTGTTCTTGTTAGTTCTGGCCCTGTTCTGAGTATTCTTATTGTTTCATTTATCTAGATCACCTAATCAGATTGCTTGATTTCCCATAATCTGTAAGCAGAGTTATCTCCCTTCTGTATAACAAAAACCTATATCATTCCCAAAGCCACTAAGCTATCGAGCAGTTACTGGAAAATCATTGCTCGAATGACTCGAAGTCCATCGAGCAAATGAGCTATAGAGCAATTGCTCGTTCGGGTCACTCGCGCACACGACTCTTAGCCTCATTTCGGAAACAGGGATTCTCCTAACCCCCGACGTTTCCCAAAAAGGGATTATGTAAGTAAGATACCTAGAAACAGGGTTGATGATTTTCCCCAATAAGCTAAAGAGCCAAGAGAGTAATTGCTCCATGAGCAATTGCTCGAATGACTCGAAACCCATCGAGCAAATGAGCCTTGGAGCAATTGCTCGGCCGAGTGACTTCACATACTGCACGAACGACTCGAAGTCCATCGAGCAAATGAGCTAACGAGTAATTGCTCGTTCGAGTGACTCGCACATGCAACTCTTCGACTCATTTCAGAAATAGGGGTGCCTAAGATCAGACGTTTTTTTCCAAAAAAGGGATACCATAAGTAGGATTTTCCCAAATAAGCTAAATAGCCAAGAGAGTAATTGCTCCATGAGCAATTGCTCGAACGACTCGAAGCCCATCAAGCAAATGAGCTATAGAGCAATTGCTTGATCGAGTGACTCCGCCTACTGCTCTACGACTCATCTAAGTATTTTAAGATACCTATTGTATTGGACTATTGGAGGACACTTGTTGTAGAAACCTTACATCCGTGTACTTCATGCTACATCCGGGTACATCTGTTGGATTAAGTATAAAAGGGGTGCAAGCTCGGCTTAAACCTCATTTGTGTCCTGACAGTCGTCGAGTGAAGACATGTTACCGGTTCGTTGCAGATACTGTTCCAAGTCATTTTCGAGATCGATAATGCTAGAAGACACGAAAAGAACTCTCGTCGGATTCAGTGCAGATATTATACGAAGTTGTTCACCCAACCACACAATAGGAAGAGGCATGAAGAACATCACTGTCCAAGAAGAACAGAAAAGCAGAGAGATACTGGAGATTCAATGACTGACCAGAATAAAGTACTTTTAGAATTTTTACGGGATGCTGACAAGGAGGAAATCGATGCCGTTCTACGCGCTGCTGATGGAGATTTGATTACCTGTTTATGTAAATGTGCTACCAACATCCTCGAAGATAAGATACCACTGAATTTGATTACCTGCGAAAATACGCAAATGCTCATTTGTTCTACGACCACGAAAGCGTGAAGACATGGCGATTCATAACTGCGAGTACTGTGGAAAAACATTTTCCTGAAGGTTTAACATGAAAAGGCACAAAGAAGAAATTTGCCCAAACCGACAAATGGAAAAATCGAGCAACACTGCAAGACTAGACAGAAATTCAGTTACACTGCGAATCCTATCTGATGCGGATCGGCATGAAGCCAAGACTACGGACGACGGAAACACTTATCACCATAACAACACGCGCTGCGCATTCGCACTAACACCATGTATCTCTATGGGGATGACGTTATAAGATGGCCGCTCACATGGGTTACCATGACAACACAACATGACGTCACTTGGTCACGTGACATGACGTCACTTCCTAGGTCCTGCACTGGGTCCTGTCAATCGGCTCCGTTTACCTCATCTCCTACTACTCATAACCTATGTTTTTGAGACAAAAAATGAAATATAAAAGAATCCAAAATTTCAGAAAGATACAGGGGAAGGGGAGTCGTCAATTTTTTCCGAACACAAGACGCGGGGGGGGGGGGGGGTGGTAGGACAGCGGCTCTGAAACTTGTTTCTCCATGCCTTGAAATTTGTTTCCCCCAGCAACTCTTATCTTTAAAATAAGTGATTCAAATTGACCAGGGAAGCTTGAGTAGTCTTTTTGCCACCACCCCCATCTCCTCTGGATTAACCCTTTACCAAACGTAACGGTCAAAAACAGCCAGTGCTATTCGAAAAAAAAATCATTCAATTTTCATTATTTTTTCAGTTTTTGTCTCAAAAACATAGCTTATGACCCCCAATTGGAATAAGGGGTCATAAGCTATGCTTTTGATGCAAAAAGAGAAAACATTTAGCTATTCAGGAATTTTATTTACAAGTGTCGTCTGCCTTTTCATGTTATGTAAAGGGTTAACATGGGGGATTACTAGTACAGGATAGGGCTCGCAGCGTTGAAACTTGGACAGACGTTCACCTTCCCCATCAGAACATCAGTGGTTCATGTTTTTAAAAAAAGATTAAAGTAATTTAAATGAATTATCATTTATGTAATCTGACATAAATGTAATATAACCAGATCTGACAATAAAAGGACTCTGCCCAAAGCCAGATTTCTCAACATGAGCAGTAGATATGATACAGTGGCATAATACCATTTCCCAGTACAATTCACTACTTTCGCAGACTCTCATTAAGTAATTATGAATTTCAGTCATACACATGTATGAACAAAATGCAGGGTTGTTTTTGATCATTCAAACCTTAGGTTTAGTGGATAGCCTTCAAACCCTCATCACCACCATCAAATAGTCAGAACATGATACCTTATTGATAGAGGGTTTATTGACTGTGGAAACCCCCTATCTTATTGATAGAGAGTTTATTAACAGGGAAACTGATTCACTGTTAACAATCTGTTTATACAATTTATCTTACAATCAACATGTATTTTGTCTGTATTAACTTCGCAACTGTCCTGTATCCGACAGATGTTTGTATCAGGGGGTCGGATACAAGCACGTTTCTTTCGCGTGAGTTCCATTTTTTTTGTTCATCCGTAGGAATAAATAGTTCGTTATATATTCGCCTACATTCTTGACTTATCCCCAATATATTGTAAGATAAAATAATTATTACCATTATGTGGATGTACAAAAAATGTATCCGAGTCGCGCTCCGGGTTCAAAGGGTAGATTACGACTCGTCTTCGACTCGTCGTGATCTGCTCTTAAAACCCGGAGCGCGACTCGGATACATATTTTGTACATCCACATAATGGTAATAATCTCTATGGAACAGGGAATCAGTTCAGTTAATATGAATTTCAGCCAATAACCCCTTGACCATAGCGTATAGCGCATGTCGAGGAAGATACTGGATGAGAAACCTGGCATATGAGACCTGAAAACTTTGCAAACACATATAAGACACCGAGAGCCAATGCTATAAAACTTTTACAAATGTATTTTTTGGATCTGTATTTTCTATTTATGACTTTAAATGGGTTGAAATGAACCATTAGCATTTTCAGGGATGTGGCAATTTAATAATTCAATTCTAGAAAATACAATTGTAAAGGTTTTATAGTATTGGTCCCTGGTTGGGTTATTATCTTATAGTAGAAATAAAATTAACTTCTTTTAAAATAAACAATAGCTATTTGCTGTAACAAAGGATAAAATAAAATTAAATCATAGAATAATGTGGGTTTGGATCATCTGAGTCAAAAAGGATACGCATGTGTATTATGTTTCAGTGAGATCAAGCTGAATATTGCAGAAAACTACTAGGAAAGTGAAGTGTTCTGTAACAGATTTTGAGCAAATAGGTTTCGAGTCCCTGAGTTGAATGAACAACCTCCAATGTATTGTAGGACAACACTGACATTCATTGTGTAAATATAGAATGTACTCATAGTAGCTTGGTGTACCAAATGTTCACCTTGAGTGGTGAACATTTGGTACACCAAGCTACTTTGGGTATATTTTATTTATATCGTGATCGACGATGCAATGCCCGCACACACGTGCGAATCTGTTTTTGTTTACATGAGCACCGGCGGTACTTCCGATGTCAATTTTATAGTCGAAATGAAATGGAAAAAGAAACCCGCAAATCACGAGGCTTTTTTCATTTTAATAACATATTAACATGATAGTTTGAGTTATGGATGCTTTATTAACATGAGACAGCGCGTCAAGTTTTGGTATCTTTTGAGGTAAACTCATTTACAAAAGTAATAAATAATAAATTTCATTTCATTCTTCGCAAGGCGACGAGCGATAAATTTAGACAAGTTTGCATTCAGGTCGAGGTCACTACAGGTCAACTGGGATGTAGTTCCACTGTAGGTGTAAATTTTAACTATTGAAATCCCATTGCTGGAGTGTTCACTACGGTTGGTGTGTAAAGCTAAAATTTATGTCATAGGCTTTTTATATATAGTAGAATAGGTAATCATGGTATAAAAGGTAATATATAAATCACAGGTGTGTCACTCGACACATCAGAGCCCCACAATTTTCATAATGCATCCTGCCCAAATTTGGAGAGGTATGGTAGACTTTTTTAACACGTATGTTCATCATTTCTTTATCACTTTCCCATCTGACTAGTTGAGAACAACAATGTTTCATATTATTGAGAGTACATGAAACACGTTCTCAGACAAAGAAGCCAGAATGACTACGTTTGAGATTCAGGGTGATTCTTTGGCAACGTTTGTGTTACACAAAACAGACAAATCGGAAATCCTTTCCTCATAAACTCATAAACTCTGCGTTGTTTTACCCTGGTCGACATGAGTAGTGCTTCATTTGACCTTGGTCATGCAGTAAGAGAGAATCCCAACTACGTTGCCCATTTACTACCGAGGGGAAAAACACCGTAGCATGTGTGTCTTAAAATATCATTTTATGTCACACACATTGCCCGTGTTTTTTCCCCTGAGTAGTAGCAAATGGGCAACATGGTTGGAATTCTCTCTTGCTGTCTGACCAAAGCTTACTAACTGCTCCATCAAATGAAACACTACTCATATCGGTCAACGTTCAACGGCGCAGAGTTTATGATGGATGGATTTCCGACACCAAAGAATCACTCCCTTATCACACTGACTATTGACAGGTTCAATACATGATTGAGCAAACTGCCTCTACGAATTCTGCACTTGATAATGCTTCATAAAATCAGATTAGACTAATGAAACTAAAATCGAGTGTAGAAATGTGTAGAAAGAGAAAGAAATCAGTAGAAATAGCAGCAAATACAGTCGTGAATCCATGTAAAACTTCAAAATGTTCAACATATCGTCGTGTGAGAACCAGAAGGTTCTATCTTCCACTGGAAGATAGAACCTATCTTCCACTGGAAGATAGAACCTTATGGTTCTCACGCGACGATATTTCACCCCCGTTCTGCTACACCTGTCTTTATACTGTTCAGGTAGAATGCCAGTATATGCTGTATACTATCCTGATTACCCATGAAAACACTGACTGCCAGTGTCTGTGAGAAAGTTTAAATATATTCATAAACTTGCCAAGAAATGGGACCAAATTCCACTTGCAAACTGGAGAATTCTATTTTATCTCCATTGGCTGGATTTGAGTAGATTAAATGGTACGCTGAACTAAATATTTGGACTCGAGTTACCCACATTGGAATGTTGCACTCGGAAATGATGCAATCTCTAAAAATAAACAGCCTTGGGAAAATATATTGTTTCAATAAGCGTTTGAAACAATCTATCGACATCTTGCATTATTGTTGAATATTCCTAATAAAAAAGGGGTGATTTGATGACTTCTGTACCTAAAACATACAGGTTACTCCTTGTGTGTTTTTGGAGGGAATTTCCTGCAAAAATATGTGCGCGTAACCGGTACTTCCCTTCGTGTCATTTTTTTCTCTCTTATTTCTTATTTGTTGCTTGATCACCTGTTTTCGGGTCTGAAAAAGTCATCTGAAGAGCAATACTTGACAAAGATATTTGAGTGCCAAAATTAAAGTGATGCGATCATATTTTCTTTCGCCATAACGTTTTAATGGTGGCCTGTGGGAAAATATTTAGTTCTGTGATACCAAATGTTGGGAATGGTTAATAGAACAATACAAACCATGTTCCAGCAAAAATACGTGTTGAAATTGCAAATATCAAAGCAGTTTATGTGCGATTTACTCTAATTTTGGGGGATGGGTACCAAATTTCAAAATGGAATTTTTCTTTTCCTTCAAAAAAGGGGTGGTGGGTGCTCAAGGGTAGCAAAAAAAACGTTTAGCGCCTTGTGTCTGCTTGTGTCCGAAATTGTTTTCCTAACTCCCCCCCCCCCCCCCCCAAACCCTGAAAGATAGGCCTAAAAATTAGCTGGAACTTAAATTTTTTCAAAAAATCCTTATCGTCCAACTCCTTTCAATTCAGGGTCTAAATGTCGAAAATTAAAACGGGTTGAACAACTTCAGATAACCGGCGCTCGATGTCAGGAGTTTCGAGCTGTATCTTTACGGAGTACGGTGCGGCGCATGTCTCCAAATTTGGGTTTCTGATAATGAATGTCCAAAGTAGCCTATAATATTAAGTGTCGTGATAACGTCAAATTGCGATAAATCTCCACCCCCACCAAAAATAAAATAAAATGAAATAAAATAAGAAAAAAACAAACAAAAAACTCACCTACCTCCTAAAGTTTAACTCTGCCACATACTACAGCTTGAAAAAACAATCCGACGCATTTTAAGTTTTAATCTTATGACCCCGCCCCCGCCCCCACCCCCACCCCGAGATCACCTCTGAGTTCGGCCATAACGCTTGGTAATTTCCAAGGACCGCACTACATAACTTGATATGACTTTTGTTGAAGATTATACTTCCAAACTTTCAGAATGATAGACTTAAAAATGAGCTGGAAATAGACAGAACGGCATTCGCATTCGAACTGTCATTTTTACCGCACGAGATCGATTTTGGCGGTGGGATAATATTTAACGAGAACCCGAACTCGCCCCATTTTCCGAAAACAAATTTCACAATTTTTAAATAAAACCATACAAATATGGATATCATTAGAACCAGCTCGTCGAGCTGGTTCTGATGATATCCATATTTGTATGGTTTTATTGAAAAACGTCTGAGATTTTAGATTGTGGTGGGCTTATTCAGATTAGTTTTCTGACCGTTTATGGCCACTATGTTAGGTAAAGGGATAAAATCCTTAAAAACGGGTTGAAAATGATAGTTCGAATGTTCTGTATTTATTGCATGTCTACAGTTTACTAAAAAAGTTTTAAAAACACAAATTATTGCCAAAAGTAACCAAAACGTTCAAAAGCAAATAGCTAAATAGTTCGCTCCGGCTCCTTCTGGTCGAGAGTCTAAAGGTCAGAAAATAAAACCGGATGGATCAACTTCAGATACCCAGAAATCGATATGCGAACTTTCAAAGCTGTACCTTACATGGCTGTGGAGCTCTGCGTGTCACAAAATCAGTGTTTTTAAAGAGAAAACGCCGAAATTTGAAGTGACGTAAAAACGTCCCAAAAGGTGGTATTTCGCCCCCCCCCCCCTCCCCCCCCCCTCCCCCCCGCAGAAAAAACAGCTATCGGGTATCTCCTTTTTGTACTCTACAACATATTAAAATTTCATGAAAGTCAGACGAAGTTGAATTTTTCCGACTTATGACCCCTATGTCGTCAGGTGAGTGGTTCAGAATTTCCCATGGTGACAGTACATTTTTAGATATGGTTTTTATTGGGGATGAGATGTGTAAAGTTTGAAAGAGAGGACTTAATACAACCATTGGTATTAACATATATTGAAAAAAAAATTAATATCCGCATCGCTCTCATGGTGGAAAGAACTTCGGGAAACAAATGATTGTCCTGGCGTGTATTCCATATTCGTCACTATTGTGCCAAATGTCGTGAACGTGGGTTAAGGGGGAGTACCCGAAAGTTTGATCTGACGAAGAAGAAAGAAAGAAAGAAAGAAAGAAAGAAAGAAAGAAAGAAAGAAAGAAAGAAAGAAAGAAAGCTTAACAATAATAAATGTAAAAAAATGAACATAAGGGCAAAAAGCATACTTTTCAGAAACCTCACTAGACTCTACTCGGAATCAAAAAACACCCTTCCAGGGAGTCTTCTTTAAAAATCCACTTCAAAATAGCATTTCCTGGGCAATTTTCCCCCATTTCAGACCATGGTTCTAGAATGGTTAAGTTACTCTGTCGAATACAGTTGGTAAACACCGGCAATATTATTCTGGTAAACGCTGATAATATTAATTATTCTGACGCAGAACGCCACCTCAGATAACAAGAATAAAAGAAAATAAAAACTCCTTTATTAAGTTTATATGTAACACTATACAATGTCATTATATATTCGCATTTACTAATTATCACAAACTAATTGAGCGCCCATGTCGCGCAGAGACCTGACTGTCTGTAATTGTTTGAACTGATCGTTAATAGTTCATTATGGGATTATAAATTAATAATGTGTCCAGTAAATGGAAAATACGCGACAAGATAAGAACAAATACATTTGCGTTACTGCAAGAACTCACGGGAGCTCATTGGTTAGGGCACAGAACTTCAGATTGAAATGTCATAGGTTCGACCCTGGCCCGCTTCATCCGCGTTGTATCCAAGAGAAAGACACTTAATCTCAGTTGCCAACAAGTAGGAGCACGGTGCACTGGTATAATGCCTTCAGCCTATGCTAATCCTGCATGTCCGACAGTTACTCGCAGCTGCCCGGTGATTATCACCTGGTACTTCGGCTTTCTTCACCTGTAAAACTGTCATGTATCTTATGATCCTGTTAATGGTGTCATTAAATCCCTCTAAATAAACAAATTAATGTGAAAGCTCATGGCTGTGAAGGGAAGGGTGTGGGAGATTGTTCCACCACTCCCCCGACTCTGGCCCAAAACTAGTTGGAAATTTGGATGCTCAAATCGTAAAAACGTTGGAAATTCTGAGGGAACAGTTCGATAATTGGAGACACTAATCGTAAACTTACAACCCAAGGAGGCGCGAGGAAATGAACTTCCTTCACTCTAAAATCAGTTGGGTTAAAATCAACCCAAATCTGCCTAGTTGAGCGAATATGAACCCAATTGGGTTCATATTCAGTCGACCCAGTTGATTTGTGTTGTTTTTAACCCAACTGATTTTAGAGTGTCTAAGTCGGAAATTCGGTTGCAACAAAAGGAGGGGGAAGCTGAAAATTCATCTCGAGACTCTCTATCCATATCCTTACGGCAAACGTTATGGTTTATCACATTGTACATTGTCATTTGACTACGTAGCTGCAGGAATATTCTTGGGTTTTTATGCATTAGGTTGACTGCAAAATATGGAAGTGAACGCACTTTGCTGGATGCCGAAAAGCCCAACACCATTCTATCTATTTGATATACTGTGTTTCCTGAGCATGGAACGTACTATTTATTTAATTGTTGGACTTTCATTATTTGGCAGCTGTGTTCTTATCCGTAGGTATGATGGACATTGACTAGTTTTGTGTCGATGGGGCGAATGCAAGCCCAAGAGTTTCCGACAGATCAATAACATTTTGCAACAAATTTCAAATTGGGAAACATTTGCTCCGTTTTGGCGCCAAAAACGCGTAAGTTTATCAGAATTCAGTCTAGACAAAATATCAATACTTGTCCTTCCAAAAATAATTTTTACCAACAAAAAGCTTCAAAGGTTTTCCGACGAGCGGCTCCCTCCCCTCTTCCTACACTGCATATAAGCCACTGTTAGCCACAGGGCTTATAGGAATGCGCATATCAGGTCACGTGGATGCCTAATGGTCTCTACACATCTGTCGCGATTCGAGCGTTGGTTTCGACAGAACCGGGAGAAAAATGAAAATCAGACTAATGTATGACCAAAAATGGGAACATGGCTGACAATTTTCATCATTAGAAAGGATTAACAGGAAAGTTAGCTCCCCGGAATTTCCTAATGCTGTGAGAAAATTGAACACTCAGACTATGGGAATTTCGTATAAAAATTGAAGGTCCGAAATGTTAACGACTTTGTATCATCGACATGCGCATCATTTCGCAAACTCCAGGCATTTTCCTGGAGAGTAATATAACAATAGAGAAGCTGGCTTTTTACAATTTTTTCCCCAATCAGTTTGACTATTATCCTCCGTAGAAACTCACTTAAAAATAAGAAAACGGCGTTTTCGCCATCTTTTGATATTCTGCAACTTTTGCCTGTTAATTATATCAACAGTGTGTGCTGCGTAACATATAATATAGACATTATCATTTCCATTAATATGAACGTTTAGGAGCGGGATTTTCTACTTTTTTCACGGGAAGCTGTGGGAAGAATAAAAACTTGCAAACTTACTGTAAAAATACATTCGCTAAGCAAAAACCCAAAGTGGACGCTTGGAGTTGGTAGGTGTGATTCTGATAAATATTTGTAGTGACGGATTGCTTTTAATGAGCTTGCCATAAAAGCCAAGTATCCTTTTGTTACTTTTAATAAACGAAAACAACAGACAGCTCAGCGAGCTGTCTGTTGTTATCATTTATTGAACGTAACAAAAACTAACCAGGTTTTATTTTCCTCTAATGCCACAGGTGTTTTCTCAACAATTACGTGCTTCCTAATTGGATCTTCTCTTGCCTGCCCAATAATTTCAGGAGAGACAACTTTATTGAAAGTCGAGGTTTCATGACGAGATAATTCAGGGAAGACTGTTTGTGTATTTTAGCGTGGGCAGTGATACACTCGTCCCGACTTATAGACATTGCTAAATACTGATTACCGAAATGTTTTCAGAATGTTTGCTCCACGAAATGCTTCTAATTTTTTGCATCAGAGGGTGATTGTTTTTCCTTTTAGAACTTATTTTGTATTCAACGACGGCTTACACCGACTTATGTGACATGCTAAAATGTGATTATTTAATAGGGACTTTCGAGGATTCAAACGGGGCAACCATGGCTCGCTCGGTTGGAGAACATTTTTTCAGTATTTGTCTCGACGAAATGCAATTTTCTTGTATCTGAGAGTACAATTTTATACTTTGTATAGTTATTTTTAGACAGCTTCACTCGACTTGTATGTAATTCCAAATTCTAGTTTACCCATTCAACGAAGTTGAATTGAATTAAGCTATCGTCAGCCTATTTTCTGTCTTTTTTAAAAGACCAGAATTTAAAGGTACTTATTCACCCTCAGCCATGATATTTGACGAACCTCTTGACAATTGCTTGCAGATGATAAAATCGTTTCCAATGTTCAAATTTCTACATTTATCCAAAGCAGTGTAGAATTAATTTTGTTTCATTCAGCTTTTAATATCAAGTACCCCGTCTCGAAATTTTGAAAATGTAATCTCAAACAAAAACATATCAAAAAATGTTATACCGACCTTGGAAATTCTCAACGATAATGGCCAAATTTTCGTTTGACGTTATTCATGCCAACGTCCAAAAAAATAAGTTCGACGGATTTTCATGAAATTTTAATTTGTTGTACAACTCATAAAATAGAAGACACGTATTTTTTAGTTTTTAGATTTACTGGAACTTTTCTCATTTCCTCAAAAACGCCACTGGCATTGTCAACCATAACTTCCTCTACACCTACAGTACAGCCATCGTGAGCTGGTCGTAATCATGCCCAGGCATGCGTTTACCAGATAATAAAATCATCATTAAAATTTAAACTGGTGAAGCACCGGGTTGTACCCGGTGCTTCATTAATTAAATGTTTGATCTTTATTCCTATTATTCCTGTCTGGAATCTAATATTATTGCGTCCGTAGAAATATTGCCCACCCATGGAAGGTGACCAGTCCACGACGGCCGTACACTGACTTAATCCGCTACGGCTATGAAATATTGAAAAATAGAAGGCAAGTAGGTTTTTTTAATTTTCGCAAATTATCATGCATTTTTGACGTTTTCACGTTCTCCCTCTTTTTCTGGGATTTTTTAAAACATTTTTTCTTAAATACGCGAACACAGTAACACGCATAACTCCACATTTACTCAAGCTATAACTATAAAACTACGGACAATGATCCTTCGGCGACTGTTCTTGTAAACGACGTTTTAGATGTTCAAATATCAACCTTTATACAAAATATCGTCAAATTCATGTCTTTTTCTTGAGCTTTTAATATAGTCTCATCTATTGAAATCCCATTCTCAGTATTTTGAGAATACATTCTCCAATAAAAAGCCAAATTTAAAAATGTGTTGAAAACTCCCAGCAGTTAACGCCGAACCTTTAGCGATGGCATCGGACATCTACTTCCAACGTCCAAAACATTAGAGTACGTCTAATTTTCCAAGAAATTTGAGGATTTTCTCGAGCTCACCAAATCAGAAGATAGCTATTTTAGTTTTTCGTCTTATCACCATTTTTGACGTTTCACGGCACTTCATCTTATTCACCATTCTTTACAGTACAGTCGCCGTGGATTGGACAGAATTCACGCGTGGGCAGTGTTGACCACGCATGCGTTTACCAGATAATAAAAATCATAATCAGCAAAATTTTAATTAATGAAGCACCGGGTTGTACCCGGTGATTTATTAATTAAATTGTTGATGATTATTCCTATAATTAGTGTTTGGAGTCTAATTTTATTGCGTCCGTGGAATTACTGCCCACCCGTGAAAAGTGACTAGGCCACGGCGGCCATACAGTTTTCTTTTTTTCTGTTTTGAAGGGTTGATAGACATTTTGTAGCCTCAAACATATACATGCACCTTTGGCTTCAACCCTCAAGCGCCAAGTATTATGAGTGTGTAGGAATCATACATAGACATGAGAAGTTCCTACACTGGACAGGTGAGAAAACCCCGAAGGAGAATCGTTGCAAGCATTTGATGGATTACCACAGCCATAACCAGCAGTTTCGAAGAGTCGAAAGGGTGACGTGAAAGGTTTTCTAGTTGCTAAAAAAAGCTTAAAATTACGAGAAGCTATACACATGCGTTTTGAAGCAATTCAGTTTCAACGGATGATACTACATTTCCAGTTTCAGTTGCGCACTACTTAGAAGCGGTGTGGACGGGCGCAAGACGCGGTTCTCAGCGGCTTGGGACGTTAAATGGCGATAACACCGTCTTCTAGCCGCTGAGTCCTGTGATTGTCGATTGATCAAATGGAGCGATCATGGTTCAGTTCATTGGGTGGTATGTTTTACAGTGATAAGATATTTTTTTGTGCAGTTAAACTGAAAGCAGAATCGGTGACATCCTACTTAAAAGTAATGTTAAATTCTAATTATCAAATTTTGATTGTCGCCCTGTTTGGTAGTCCACCCCTTCTCGGATCAAACACTTCAATGTATGAACCCAATCAACGCTTGCTAAAGGAAGTAATGGAGAAGAGCGTCGGGTCGCCACTCCTGATCTCTTTCAACGGATTGCTGTAATTGCTGTAATGTCAGCGAAAAACGTAAAAATGCAACTTCAGTCTCGATGACGTCAAGTCAATCAATGCGGTAACTCCTCTCAATCGATGACGAGTGATGATTTGACAGCTGTTACCTTGTGTCTTTAGTCACAGCGTAACAACTTTCACTGCATTCAAAGTCATGGCGTTTGCCCAGCACGAAAACTAGTTACATGTACACAGTAGCTACAGGACAGAAGCCGTGGAATGGCCAAAATCCAGGCATGGGAAGTGTTATCCATGGGCGCTTTCCTCAATCAATAAGCAGTAGTTTTTAGCAAATATTCAATGAAAGAAGCACCGGGTTGTACATTCATTGAAAATTTGTGGGCGATTCCATTGTTTTACGTCGGAGATTCACTTTTAACCTATGCGTGGAAATATTGCCCATCCTGGATTTTGACCTTTCCCCCGACAACCGTACTCTAGGTACGTGTGTTTTGTCAATACAAGATATATTATGTTGTAATTATTCAATTTGTATTGTCACGAGAAATGTGCACTTCATCAACACATGCATTTTTCACAGATATCAAAGTGCATTCTTTAAAAGGGGAACGATCGGCGATTGTGTCGGAAAATTGAAAACCTTCGAGCTGAGCATTGTTTATTTATAGCAGCAATCCTCACCTCCATCCCTCGCAAGATGGCGATAGGTGAGAAACTGTTCCATATGTGGCCAATGAGCGTTCCAGCCAGTTGCACAGAGATCAGTTGTCGCCATGCCTATATAGTACGTTTGCCTTGTATAGGGGTTTCCGGGCGTCCAGAAACCACGTCCTTAGGTTCACGTTCAGAAAGCTTCGAGTAAAATATTGTACCACAATGCTGTACTCGTGACTCAGTCTACGTCGTAGACACATAAAACGTCAACATCTGAGACGAATTCTGAATATTTTGAGAAAAGAGGATGCTGAACGGAATATGGAATATTAGTGGTTAATCCATAATTTCTTATTATAATAGATCGTTTGTATTATCAATATATATTGTTATCTATTGACTAAAGTGAATTTTTTTGATTTGATTGGTTGATAGATACGTGGTATGAGACCATATTCATTGAAACCCACGATACGTCCGCCCAGCCAGTTACAAATTTTCCATACCCAGTGGAAGCCTCGTTCCGAAATCTACAAATTGTCCATACCCCGTAGAAGACGCGTCATTCCAGTTTTACAGTGTACATGTATTATATTTTCATTTTTTATCTCCAAAATATAGCTCATGACCCCTTATTGGAATGAGCTTGTCGAGGACCCTTCAATGTGGGGTTCATAAGCTATGTTTTTGAGACAAAAAAAGAAAAAAAGAAATTCAATAATATTTTTATACTAGTCATATCGGCATATTTTCACAAAAACTCTTTTGCACAAAAATTCCACAGAAACCTGTATGGCTCAGCAATGGAAGATAAAAGATCTCATGCTGTGTGTGTTCACACATGAAATAGATTGTACTTCTAAAACGGAAAGTCAATAGATAAATTCGTTACTCCGTGTCCGATCACGTGGTACGGGTTTTTTACCTATCCGAAGCCAGCCGTATCCCATTCGGCCTTCGGCCTCATGGGATACGGCTGGCTTCGGATAGGTAAAAACCCGTACCACGTGATCAGACACGGGGTAACTAATATTATCGTCGAAAAATTGAGCAGATATGAGGTACAGCTAGGACCAACTAACTACATAGACTAGTGATAGATAGTCAATGACAACACATTAAACTCTGGGATCTCGACAACTGTGATTTTCAGCAGCTTGCTTAGTATTAGACGACAGTCGAGGTTCATCCCAACAATGGAGGCCTGAGCGTGTTGGGTGGAGGGAGGTGCATCCTCAAACACCCATAGTGACGCCCCATATGCGCCATACAATGTGAAACCGCCTTCGTGAGGCAGGTTTCATACAAAGAAGTGGTGCTGTTTGCTTGCTTTGCGATAAGTTCATATTTCTGGTGTGTCGTATTGGTGTTAAAATAGGAAATCGAGATACCTCAAGCCTTATTTCTGAACTTGGAATTTCTGGTCATGTTGCCTCTGTCATCAGCAAGAGGAATGGATATGGGCTCCGTTATATCCAACCTGATTAAAGAAACACACACCCTCACAACATTTACAGAGAAGACTCACTGGCCTGCTGCAGGGACGTTTTGTTAACTAGAACCTGTTTAGAAACACAGGGTTGAAAATTTTAATATCACGATTAGGAAAAATGCATAGATTTTTCATGGCTAAGGTAGCTGGTAGCTTGTGGAGTTTTGAGATGCAAACATGTTTTATTCGCCTTGGTTGAAGCAGTTCATAACAAAAGGTATTTATTTCTGAACTAGCTTGCTATGCTACTTTATTGGAAATTTAATGGTCAATAAGCAAATATATGTACCTCAAACTTCATCACTGAACGTCGAACGGGCTTAGTTACACCCACTCTGGTTAAACTGTCACAGACTTGTTAGTTTCGTAGAAGTTTAATGGCCAACAAGAAAATTTATTGGTCATGTAAGGTACCATCGAGTAGAATACCTTGTGGTATCTGAACTAGAAATGCCTTCCCAGTTTCTTTCTTTCAACACGTAATTAAAGGCATACATTGATGTCCGGTCGGTCGTTGATCAAGTGAACAATCTTCTTGTGGTATTGTAGATGAAATGATATACACTCTAAAATCAGTTGGGTTAAAAAACGGCACAATTCAACTGGGTTGAGTGAATATGAACCCAACTGGGTTCATATTCACTAATCCCAGTTGATTTGGTTTGATTTTTAACCCAACTGTTTTAGAGTATATATATTTTTCCATTGAATATTTGCTGAAAACTATGGATTATTGATTGACGAAAGCGCCCATGGGTAACACAGCCCATGTGTGGATTCTAGCCCGTCCACAACGGCTGTCCTGTAGCTACCGTGTTATATATATATATATATATATCAATCATGCCATGAGAACATCATACATACAAACAATTCAGAGACATGTATAATTAACCCTTTACCTAACGTAACGGCCAAAACCGGCCAGCGCTATTCTCAAAAATCGCCAATTAATTTTCATTATTTTTTTCATTTTTTGTCTCAAAAACATAGGTTATGACCCCTCGTTGGAACGAGCTTGTCGAGCTCGTTCCAACGAGGGGTCATAACCTATGTTTTTGAGACAAAAAATGAAAAAAATTAGTTATTCAAGAATTATTTTTGCAAGTGTCGTCTGCTTTTCAGGTTAGGTAAAGGGTTAAAGAAAATCATTAGATTACTCGTTATGGAAATGTTTGTCCTCTTTCACACTTGGCGAATGTAAATTGCAGAAAGGAGGCAATTATATAAACCATCTTACAATACAAATGTCGCGGTGTGTATCTCCTTCATCCCTAGGGATCTGGCCTATTGCTAGATGGTTAGGGACAGTGAAGCTGAGCCGGTCAGCGGATGGTAGTAACAACCAAACCTATCAGTAGACATGCTATCGCGTTTTCTGTTGTATAAGAGCACTATTGGTACATAGAGCTCGATGACTCATTGTTTTGTAAAATAGAGTTTAGATCGAAAGTCGTAGGTCCAATTCTGACCCTCGATTTTATGTCGTGCTCTTCCTTGCTTTCAGTCCTTCAATATTTATAAGAATTTGGACTGAATATTACACCAAGATTGTTGTGTGTATTCAACGTTACCCGATAGAATACAGGCATTGAGAATTGTTATATAACAGAAAAAAATCTGGTAATTTAATTGGA